>ML108208.1:0-150767 GCA_003697995.1 Taxidea taxus jeffersonii | reverse complement strand
ACTCTTAATGTCATAAAACAAACTGAGGGCGGTGGGGGGGAGAGGGGTTGGGAGAGGGTGGTGGGGTTACATTATATGTTTAAATAAAGCTTAAATTAAAAAAAATTAAAAAAAAATGATATATTACAAATTGTTCCATGTATGTGTATCATTGCTCACAGAAAGATATTTTGGTACAAACTTTCTTTTTGTTTCTGGTTGTCTTTCAGTAGTTCTCAAACACAAAATCATAGATGGTCTTTGACCTTAGACCTAGCAATTGCACTTCTGGGAATTTAATAAAACAATTAAAGGGGTATGGAATGATTATTTACAAGCATGTTTATAGTAGACTAAAACTGAGACTAGACTAAATGTTCAACACTGGCAGTTATTTGAATAGATTTTGGCATAACCTCAAGCAAACATACTATGCAGTCATTAAAAATTAGTTAAATAAGGACTTGTCAAAATTAGAAAAACATTCTTAATATGTTGAGTTGAAACCAGGTACAAAATACTAGTATGGTGTGATAATACTGGTGTATAATATGGATGAGTTTTATACCAATTTTTGTTATATCAGGAAATACACACATAGGTAGTGAGTGTGGATGTATGGAAGGTATTTTTAATCCCATTCAGACTAAGGAAAACATGCAAAAAATGTATCTTTAGATATAAAACTTTACTTCTTATAAGTGTGTGTGCGTGTGCATGAGTGACATTTTATATTTTCATCACTTCTAACTGGTAGGAGAAGTACAAAATGTACAATTGTCCATGTATTTAAACTCTGTTCTACACAACACTGTAAAGTCCAATTCATTCTGAGAAGGGAAAGAGCTCTGTCTCTGCTAAAAACCCAAACAACTTAATGGTAGAGTGAATTGAGTGAATAGAGTGATTTTTTTTTTCTGGGCTCAGGGGTCTTGAACCCAATGTCAGCACCCTGAAAGGACTGTGGATGGATTGGAGTATAAAATAGTACAATCTTTTCAGAATACAATTTGACAGACTATATCAAAGGCCTTGAAAAGTTGCACCCTTTGAACCAGTAATGTCATTTCTAGGAATCTAAAGAAATAATAGGCAAAGGATATTACAAATAAGAATATTCACTGAAGTCTTATTTATGTAGAGGGAGACTGGGAAACAACCTTAATGCCCAATAAGAGGGGAACTGAGCAGTAGTTTAAAATGATGTTTTCAAAGAATATTTATTACATGAGAAAATGTGTTTAATATGTTTCTAAATGAATAAAAGCAGGCTGCAAAATTGAGTATACAATATGATTCCGATTTAGAAAATACAAAGGAAAAAATATGCCAAATGTTAAGAGCAGTTATCTCTGGGTAGTAGAACTAGGTTTGAGATTTTTTTTTTAATTACGTGTGTATTTGTGTGTATATGTTGGGGTTTCCATTTGTTCGGCCTAGTGGAAGCATCACACAGTATTTAAGACTACCTACCAGAATTAAGTGGAAATCAGGGTGTTCCCTCTCCTGTTGGCCCACATGTCTTGCTGCCTCCTAAAATTTGGTTCTCTTTAACAGCGATGACTTGAGACTCTCTCACAGAATCTGTGGAAAGTCTTTTTAGGAACCCCTGTAAAGAACCACAGTCTTGTCCTAGGAAGTGCACCCTCTCCTTCCAGACTCCATCTGCCACTTGGCTGTGGCGAGGGCACCAGCAGAGTACTAATAGTGTCACTGAATACGCTTTGCTGGAATACACACAGGATGGTTTGCCCTGTGCCTTGTGCTTGCTCCTAGGAACAGTTCTGCTGCACAAGAGAGCACTGTTCGAAGATTCCAGCAAGTAAAACAAATACCTTTTATATTGTTCCTGGTCATAATCAGTCCCTGACTGGAGAAGTCACAATTTATGAGACTGACGTGCTACCTACTGCGCTAACCAGGCACCTAGAAGTCACAATTTAAAATATACTCATCCTAGGTTCTGGCACTCTCCTGTGGTCTTTATGAACCACCATCTGTGGCATGCGCAGTGGGTATTCGAATGCAAACTGCCATAGTCAGTGTCAGCTCTTTTGAAAGGAATGTGAGATTAAGAGCCTTGAGAAAATATTTTCTCCCCATTTTGAGCACCTAAAAGGCAGAGGCTCTGTCATTCACATGCGCCCCTCATGGTATCTTGCACAAACCCTTGCACATAGTCAGTACTCAGTAAGTACTTTTAACTAATAGAAGGATAAATGATACTTTTAAAGAATTCTTTTCAAGATCCTAATGACCACTTTCAGTGTGTATACATATGTGCGTAGAGCTACCCCATCCCTTTTACTTAATGGCCATGCAAGATGAGGAAAAGTAATGACGTCTTCCCTTTTCAAAGGTTTACTGGGCCACAGATAAAAGGGAAGAAATAATTCCACTTCATTCTGAGGAAACTACAGAGTCTTTCAGTTCAAGAGATCAAAGTCACATTAACTCTTCCAGTTACTGCCATGTGCCATTTACTATCATTTAGCGCTCTGGAAAAGGTAATCTACTAAATAGTACCCAAGTGGCCTGGCCATTTATTAAGTGAGCAGTTTATTCTTTTCTTGCCATTAAGATCAAACCATTCACCATTCAGATTCTTCACATTCCTCAGAGATAACAAGGTGGAAAAATATCTTTGTCTTACACTTGGGGAAACTAAGGTTTAGTCTTGAATCAAATCAGCAGAAGGCGGGGGAGTTTCCACTACTTACCCTAATTCGCTAGTACCCCTTGTCTCTTCCTAAATTTAGAATTGAGTTATTTAAGTTTTTCAGGCTCTGAGAAAAGGCTGTAGCCTTCTCTTTGACCAAATCTATATAAAAGAAGAGCCGCTTTTTGGGTTTTAGTGATAGTGTCAGTCTGCAGTGTCTGAGGAAGAGGGCACTGACAGAGATGGCTGAGGAAATGGACTAGTTCAGTCAACAAAGTGATAGACAAGAAAGAGTATGCTATTGTCTCATGAGTCAAGGAGGAGTTGAAAAGATTGGAAGATATATATTCCCTGTCAGCAGTTATCAAAAGTAAAATTCAAGCTGAAATCATCCTGATGCTAAAAACCAGTCATTTTAAATTTAGCCATGCCTCACATTGTTCACATGAGAAAAGAGTGATTTCTGCCCCATCTCTTGGCCGACTAAGGCCAGGTGGCCTCAAACCAACATGCTCCCACTGCAAACTGAAGAGCTTGCTGGTGTCCTCAAAGCCATGACAGTAACCAAGCTCCTGGATGGCTTTGCCATCCTGTCAGGGGCTCCCAGAGGCAGTCCTGCTTTGCCAAAACAGCAAGAACAACAATGTAAGGGCAAGCCTCATAATATGCAGTCTTATAGAATTATCATGGAAAACCTACCAAGGTAAGTATTATCATCACTATCATACACATGAAAAAAAAAATAATAAGGCACAAAGAACTAAATAATGTGCCCAACTCCACACAGTAAATGGTAGAGTTTGGTTTTAAACCCAGGTCTATAAAATCCCAAACATATCATTTTCTACATGAAATGGTTCCTCTGCATTTGGCTAACACCATGTAGACTCTTCTGGTGAAAAGTTGAAGGCAAGTCCCAGGTTGTAAATTCCATTTTAGTGTACTTTTCAAAAGAAGTTAGAAAGCGTATTGCTGCAATTCCATGGGCTGGTGTTGCCCAGATGTAGACCAGAGTCCCCCAAAACTAACCAACTGTGTATATTCATTAATGTGTTTCCAAAATATGATGCAGGCCACAACATGATGCCACAAAAGGGATATTTGCTGAGTACCAAAATACATTATTATTTTATAAGATCAGAGAAATATGTTCCCAGTCCCAGAATTCCTAGTACACAATGTATACCCAATGAATACTGTGTTGAGTATATAATTTTTGAAGAAAATACACAAAAAAGCATTATGAAGATGTTTACTGCCTGAGAGAACTTGGTTGCTGGTATTTATCAAACTTTAGGGGCATCGGGGTGGCTCAGCGTAGCCAGTTGGTTTTAACCCTAAAATTGTCACTAACATGTTAAAATTGTTAACTAAAATTGAGCATGCCTAAGTGACTGGTAACTTGTCTGATTCACTAGCTATCCCCAGTAGAATAAAGCGTATTAATTATAGACCCAGGATAATTATATGTATTAGCTGAGCCATGCCCAGGGTTCCATAATATATGCAGATACATGTGTGGGGCGCCTTGTGGTGCAGTTAAACGTCTGACTCTTCGTTTCAGCTCAGGTCATGATCTCAGGGTCGTGATACTGAGCCCTGAGTGGAGCCCCATGTTAGGTTCCATGTCAGTGTGGAGTCTCTTTAGGATTCTCTGTCTCCCTCTCTCTCAGCCCCTTTCACTCATTCTCTCTCTCTCTTTAAAATGAATTTTAAAAAAATAAAAACTTAAAAAAATTTTAAAAATATGCAGACGCATGTGTAAAATATCCTCTCAGGGCGATATATATGAAAATATTAATAACATTTGTCCCTGGGTGTTTCCACTGCCCAGTCATAATTATTGGTTTTCTTTATTTCTGCATTTTATTTCTCTTCTTTATTTCTATATTTTATCAAGAACCCATGTGACTTTTGTAATAAAAATTTAAACATATAAATTTCCAGGAAAATATCCTTTTAGATATTCAGAAACACCTCCAATTAATAACAGCTAAAACTTACTGTGCATTTTCTATGCACCAGGCATTGTTCTGTGTATTTTATATGCAATAACTTATTTAATGTTTATAACTCAGTGAGGTGGAAAGTATTATCCCCATTTTACAAATGACAAAACTGAGCCATAGAATGGCTGAACAACTTGAGCAAGATCAAACACAGTAAGCAAGCTGAGAAGTCAGAACTGAAAGGGGCACTCTCACCCCAGCATGGGCATTCTTAGCTACTCACCATTTCAACACACAATGAACAGATTTACAGTGATGCAGCAATTAGTACAGTACTCAGAGTACAACTGAAACAAAAATAATTACTAAAATGCCCATGAATAAACACACACACAAACACACACACCCCAAAACAATGAAAACGGAAAAAGACATCAAAATATTAGTGGTGACTGTTTTCAGAAACAGTTTCTTCTTCTATCTAATTTCCTGTGTTTTCCAATATCTATTTTTTTAAGATTTTATTTATTTATTTGACAGGGAAATCAAAAGTAGGCAGAGAGGTAGGCGGGGTGGGGGGAAGCAGGCTCCCTGCTGAGCAGAGAGCTCCATGTGGGGCTCGATCCCAGGACCCTGAGACCATGACCTGAGCCGAAGGCAGAGGCTTAACCCACTGAGCCACCCAGGCGCCCCCCAATATCTATTTAAAAATAGCATATATTTTGTATTTTTTATCCTTAAAAAAACAACAGAATCCATAAACAAGAAATATATAATGGGATACCCTTGATTAACTCTCAAGAAGACATACATATTGAAGAGCTTCAAATTTAAACTGCAGAAGTCCAGCATGCCCCCTAGAAAGTGGGCAGAAAGACGTTGTGCTTCCAACAGTTAACTTCTTATAATTGGGGTCATCTCTCCTACCAACCTATATTGGTTTGTGTCTTAATGGCTACCACAAAGCTATGAATCTGATGGCCATCCATTGCTAAACTTGATTTGATTTGTGATTTGTCCTTTTTCCTGGCTGGCTTGACTTAATAAGCAGCTGAGAAAGGGTTAAACTAACCTAGCAAACAAACAGTTGAACATTACTGGAGAAAATCATGTATGCATTCTTGCTGGATTTCTTTCAAATTTATGATTACAAATCTCAATCTGGCACTCAAAAATACAGGATGCTAGCTTGTTTGCCTATTAAATTCAACTTTCCCCTCTTCCAAATATCTATTTCACACTTTCACTCTCCTCAAATCCTCAACTACTTTTCCTCTATTCTCTCACTCTTAGATGATGCTTTTGCTCTATGTTTTATGGATAAATGCAATCAGGATTACTGCATATTTCCATTACAAATTCCAGTAACCTCCCTACACCTGGAATCACATAGTCTAGCTTCTCTTCTGCACAGAGATAAGTAAGGTCTCCACTCTTATCTGAGACCAACTGTTCCACTGGTACTCTGCATCTAAGCTCCTTTCCTTTCACTTCCTATCCATTACTCTCCTCTTCTGCATCACTCATCTTTCCCTCTCTAACTGATCACTCTCACAGACATACAAATATTCTTTAATATCAACTTCCTTTTTACAAAAAGGAAAGCTCTTGCTGGAGCCCATTTGTTTCTCTAGACCTTGCACCATTTTTCTGCTCCCCATTGCAACAAAAAAAAATTTTTTTTTGGTCTGTATTCCCTAACTCCAGTTTTTTAACTTCCCATTGTCTCCTGAAGGTATTAAATCTTTCCTATCACTCCGCTGAAGGAATCTGATTTTCAATGGTCAGCAGTAACCTTTTCAAATACTACCTTATCTAGGATTTAGTGACGTCACAAATGGCTTATTTTCCTCCACCCCCACTGATCACTCCTTCCCAGTCTTCTTTGCTAGCATTCCCTGTTCTACCAAATTTGTCATGATAGAGTATCAGAATTCTATCTCTGGTTCTCTCTTCTCTAACTATGATCTCTCAGATGATCCATTCTGTTCAAACACCATCTATATGCTAATAAAACTCAATTTATATCCCATATCAAAACTTTTCCTTGAGCTCTATCTAATCCAGCTATCTATTTGATACCTCACTCCGTTCTCCAAAAATGCCTCAAACTTAACAAAGCCCAAACAGAACTATTGGGTTTTCCAAAAAAATGTAGTTTCCACTCTCCTGGGTCCCCTCTACAGTAGCACTCAGCCATCAACTCAGTTGCTCAGGCTGAAAACCTGGAAGTCAGTCTTGAATTCTTTCTTACCCTCAACACATTTATATTCAATCTATCAGGAAGTCCTTTGTCCTACCTTCTTTTTTTTTTTTTAAAGATTTTATTTATTTATTTGACAGAGAGAGATCACAAGTAGGCAGAGAGGCAAGCAGAGAGAGAGGAAGGGAAGCAGGCTCCCTGCTGAGCAGAGAGCCCGACAAGGGGCTCGATCCCAGGAACCCGGGATCATGACCTGAGCTGAAGGCAGAGGCTTTAACACACTGAGCCACCCAGGTGCCCCTTTGTCCTACCTTCTAATATTCACCTAAAATTTGACCAGTTATCAACATATTGATCATTACAACTGGTCCAAGCTACCATACCTGGGTGCTGCAATGGCGTATGATTTTATCCAGCCTCCACAAAGCAGTGAGTGAGCTTTCAAAGCATAGTCATTTCATGTCACTCAATCTACACACATATACATACATATACATACTCTATCACCTACACACATATACATACTCTATCACCACCTGCTTGCCTCTGCTTAAACCCTTCCCATGCCTTTACATTACACTGAAGTAAAAAAACAAAATTTATCACTATGATCTACAAGACTATATGATCCGCATGACCAGGTCCCTGCCTGCCTCTCTGATTTTCTTCTAAACTTTCCCTTGGTTACTGCATGAGTACCATGCTGGTATTCTTTATATACCCTGAAATAAGGCTCGTACTTGTCTTTACTTTGCCTGGAAGGTGTTCCACTAAATCTTTTTTTTTTTTTCCACTAAATCTTTAAAAGGCGGACTCCTTATCATCATTATGTATTAACCTAGATGTCACCTCCTCAGAGGAGGAGCTAAAGCTGCTCATGTACCCACATGCACATGCTCACACACACACACACACACACACACACACACACACACACCTCTTACCTTCTCCCACATTAACCTATTTTATCGTCCTCGTAGTATTTGCCAGGGTTTGATATTAATTTCTTTGTCTATGTTTATTGTCTTTCTCCCCTATCTAAGTTCCTTGAAGCTAGGAATGTTTTCCTTAGGCATTGCTATGTTGCCAGGCCAAAGAATAGTGTCTTTGATGTCACAAGATAAAAAGTTTTGACTCATCACAGGCAAAAATATTGTGTCTACTTCAAAAGAAAATAAGTGGCCTATTTCAATAAGATGGTAAGTCTAAAAACTATGAGGATAGCATGTGGTTAGCCAAGGGAAATCTGGAACAGAGATGACCAGAGAAGAAAAAGGGTGGTTATGGTCATTGCAGATGATTAGTCTTGTTTGAATATGGTTGTAAACAGAAAATATACTTATTTCTTTAGAGATGTACTAAGCCTAATAAAACAAAGTGCTATGATACTAAACTTTGACTCTCATAGGAGACTGATGAGTAAAGAAGTTCATGTGGTTGAACATGGAATTTTTGAAGCATTCTGTAGGTAAAAAAGGATCATCAGGAACAGATTATAATGACACAAAGATCGGAGTCACCTTTGGGATATAATGATCTGAAAGAACTTATCATTTTAAGACATATTTATAGGAATATGATTAAGGTCTGTCTCCAGTTTACTGTTCATGTAGCTTAAGAAATCTCCAATTCTCCCCCTTCCTAAAATATAAGTAATGTGGAAGTCCCATGAGAGTCCTCGAAAGGGAGAAAGTTAACTTCAGTATTTAAACTGCAAAGTAGTGATCAATTAGTTTATTAATAATCAGATAATTGAGCAGGGGGTTCCTGAATAAAAGGAAAAGTAGAAATAACCAGCAGGACAATTTTAAGAACCATCTCTCAGCTTTATAAACTAATCCTCCTCTAATGGCCCTTTTTAACGTAATTTATAGTTTCATCATTACCCTTTTTGTATTAGTAATTATTTCTAAAATACCAAAGAACCATCTTTTTTTCAAGGTCCTTCCCTCAGTCTGATTTACGACCCAGCTCAAGTTGGACTCTGTCTTTCTGAGGTTTGACATTTCAAAATATTTATTGCTCTTTCACATTAATGCCTTTCTCATGAATCTGAAGGTGACCGTTATTTCTTTCATCGTGTTGTAATTAAATGGATCAACTATCGCTTTATTATTTCCACTATTTGTCTGCACAGCACATTAAAACTTTCAGATTAGAAAGTGATATTGAGTACTGTGTGAACTATAACAAACAAATATTTCTGAAAATATAGGGTCCCCTTGATGCATCGCTAAAGGAGCTGTTCCAAGCGAAAGCACAAAATCTTTAATATTTTATTGATCAGATCTAAACCTTCTGCCCAAAGTGGCAATTAAATTTCAATTAAACTGACTGAAAGCATCATATTAAATTTCAGCACTTTACGAGCTATCAGATAATGCTGCAGGACAAATCTTTAGTATGATCACACTCTTTTCAAATTATATTATCCTGTTCATTCACAATAAAAGTGACAGTTTTAGGTATACTTTCAATATTTCTTGAATATAAACCCTCTAATGAACACATTTTATTGCCTTTAAATCAATTATTATTGGATATTTTAATAAAGTGAATTGAGCACTTTGTTTTACACACTGCTTAGAAGTTATTATATTTTGCAGTCCGCACAGCAAAGAACTGAATCAGAGAGAGAGAGAAATAGCCAAATATCTGACAGTAGAGGAAAAATAGAAGGAGCCATTTATAAAAAGGTGGGCTTCCTGTCTCACTCTAGAACATTTAATGATACGTGCTAATTACCATATGATTAATGGATTTTTTTCTTTGTGAAATTTAGGTGCAACTTGTAAAAGTAGCTCTTAGCACAAGAGGAAGATGTTAGAAATCACAAAACCATACGTGAATATAATCACGTAGACCTTGGTTTGGAAATTAGGGACTTGAGTTTTTATTTCCTGGTTCCTGTCACCCTTGCCCTTTGAATTTGTGATTTATAACACTCTACTGGAGCTTTTCAGAACAGAGTTCCTGTTAAATGTTGACCAAGATTGTGTCCATTGGAATGATATAAATGGAATTCTGAAAAAGAATAAATGAAACAAGATGGGATCGGGAGGGAGACAAACCGTAAGAGACTCTTAATCTCACAAAACAAACTGAGGGTTGCTAGGGGGAGGGGACTAGGGAGAGGGTGGTGGGGTTATGGACATTGGGGAGGGTATGTGCTATGGTGAGTGTGGTGAGTGCTGTGAAGTGTGTAAACCTGGCGATTCACAGACCTGTACCCCTGGGGCTAATAATACATTATATGTTCATTTAAAATTTTAAAAAGTATTAAAAATACACACACACACACACACACACATAAAAGATTGAAAGTTCTAGGCTTTATAAAAAAAAATGTAATCCTGAGGCATTCTGTTCTTCATGTTGGCCACCCTTGTGAATAATACAGACCCCAGGGTTCAGCATACAGTATTGATGGCCAAGATGGCCAGAACGGATGCTTTGGCTCTGTGCTGCTCAGATCCCTTAACACATACTTGAGACAACACCTCATATTCACTTCATATGCAGCTCAATGTACTGGTCCCATTTCATGCATAGATGTACACCATTAACATGCACACTGAACAAACATAACATAGAAGGGCGCTGAGAGAGAGAAGACGAGGCACTCTTTTGAAAGACTTTGGAAGAACCTAGCCACATATAAGGATTTTGCCCTGCTTTGTGAATGCAGAGATGCCTTTCTTGGTGAAGTTAAAAGGATACTCTAATAACCTCAGTATAATTCATTGGAGTGAATTAAATTAAAATTTAGATGAAAATCATGATTTCTTATTGAAATGATTCAATTAGATTATGGTCCCTGAATTTGAGTAATTGAGTCTCAAGGCGACAAGGGACTTTAAAGTCATTAAAACTATCCCTCTGTGTGGAGCTGGATTAAGGAGCCAACAGCAAGTCTGTTCATGGACCTGGCATCAGTCTATAAGGAGGCAAGAATATTATTTCACGAAATGTGGGGCCAGTTAACGCTGGCTTCCATATGCAACCCATATAAGAGGTAAATTTCAAATTGCCCAACTCCTGCTGAATTTTTAAAATATTAAAAGTTTTAATATTATGTCACAATTTTTAAAATATTCCTTCAAAAATATTCCTTCCTACCTCTGTTCTTTCTGTTGAGCATGGTCCACAACAGCTGAACTGAGGCAGATACAGTCAGCTGTTTACTATTTACCTGGAATGAGTGGTACAGGATCTTCTTCCCAACAGCAGCAAGAAATTGCAGTTTAAAAAAATAAAATAAGTAATACAAACCATTTAAAAAGTAGGAAGTGCTTTGCCTAACTACTTTAGAATATCAACTGTACTTCAAGCAGTGAAAGTGAATTAAGACACTAGTCTCTATATAATTTTTATTAAGACAAAATCAGTTTCTCCCTCACTGAAATTTTGAAGGGACCCAAAGAAATGTTGTGCTAAGCAGGACATCCCTCCCCCCACTCCACAATATCATTCTCATAGACCCTAAATATAGAATGGGAATTTTTTTTTTAAGATTTTATTTATTTATTTGTCAGAGAGAGAGAGAGCATAAGCAGGCAGAGGCAGGCAGAGGCAGAGAGAGAAGCAGGCTCCCTACAGGGCAAGGAGCCCGATGTGGGGCTCGATCTCAGGACCCTGAGATCATGACCTGAGCCAAAGGCAGCTGCTTAACTGACCAAGCCACCCAGGCGTCCCAGGAATGGGAATTATTAAAAACACATTCTAACCTTAGATAATCCTATCAGCAAATCCCCATACACATAACTGAAGCCTTAACTATAGCTCCAGGCCATTTATTTGGGCTCTTGTTTTCAGTTAAGCAGAGACAGTTAACTACAGGCAATCCTGATAATGATCACTATCATATCTATCATATCATATCACTATCATATCATATCTTGGTGTTTCACACATTGACAATAGTGGTAAATATGGGTGGGGGAGGGGAGGTGGCCTCTGTTTGGACAATTTTTTAAAAAACAAATTGTCTTACCAGAAAATATATTTCCCCCCAAACAGCTGACTCTTTCCAAGCTGAAAACCTGAGAGTCTGCCCACATGGACTCCCTCAGGTGAAACTAGGTGAATGGGAAGGAAGCCAGGATCCCCTTCCTAGCCACTCTGCTATGCTCAGCCAGGCCTTCCAGGATTTATTCCCTCTCCCAAGGTCTTCAAAGTGTTCAGGGTGAGCCACTGAGCTGAGAGAACACATGAGAAATTCTACTTATATTTACGTTTATCTAAAAATGAGAAAATTCAAAAAACATAAATAAAAATAAGAAAATTCATTATTACTGAAACAATACAGAGTTTGATATTGACAACCTCCTTCAGATACATGTCACGGCAGTAGAGTGGGTGGAGGGAAGTGACAATGCCACAAGGTCAGGGAAGCACCCTGGTGGCATTCACTTGCTCCTGCCTATCCCAGTACGTATCATTCGCATCTACCCATTAGACAGGCCTCCAGATCAAAATGTCTAGTTTTCACCAAACTAATCCTCACAGGATGGCCATGTGACTTGGAAGGATTCCTGCAGAAAAACTGGTCACGCAAACACATGCAAGTAATTCTTCTTCTAATTGAGTCCTTCTTCATTCATACTACAAATTAAAAAATAATGATGGCCTAAGTTGGTCTAATTTTTTAATTCAGGTAAAAATTTGTTAAAGTATCAGGATGAGTATTTGAAATATAGATTTATGTCCACAACTACTAATAATGACCTTCACCCTATTCATGTTACAAATATTTTCTGAGCACCTGTAGTGGGCCAAGCACTATTCTAGGCCCAGGTGATGGCAGTGAACAAAAAGACAAATCTTTGCACTCCTGGGAAGAGAGGGAAGGTGTATGATATCCTAAATAAGTAAATTATATAGAGTATTCAAAGGTAATGTGAGAAAAATGAAACAGAGAAAGGAGATGGGGAATGCCAAGGAAGGGTTTATGATTTTAAATAAGATTATCAGGAAGGTCTTATTGAGATGATATGTGATAAAAATCTTGCAGTGATGACCAGTGGCACATATCAAAACTAAACACTCACTGCATGAAAACAAATGTCTACAGCTTTAAAGCAGAGGCTTTGTGTGATTAAAAAATGAAACACTATTTTTAAAATTTTCAAAATGTACCTCAAAATCAGATCATTCCATTAATCTTCAGTTTTGTGTATGTTTTAAAAACAACATAATGGTGTAGTGGGAACAGTATATAATTCATAAAGAAAGAAAAATTCATATATTAGAAAGAAGATCTCCAGAAAGCTTTACTGATGGGGTGGAGGATGAAAGAATTTGGAGACTACTCCTCTCAGCTACAATCAAAGTAATTTTTCTAAAATAAATATTTTATTATCTCCTTGCTAATTTAAAGCCTTTTGATAGTTTCTGATTGTCCTACAGAATATATCCAGATTCTCGGCCTTTGTGACCCTACATGACCCAGTTGACCTCTCCTCCCTACTTCAACCTACATTTCAGTTGAGGCTGTACTCTCAGTTCCTAGGGTAGAACCATGGCCTTCATACCCTATTCCCTCAACTGGTAATACTCTTTCAGGGACCACTGTCTCTCTCTGGGGCCCTCCCCACTCTCCACCCAGACAACTGCTCTTTTTTTTTTTTTTTAAGATTAAATTTATTTCTCTAACAGAGAGAGAGGCAGCAAGAGAGGGAATACAAGTAGGAGTGGGAGAGAGAGAAGCCCCTGATGTGGGGCTCGATCCCAGGACCTTGGGATCATGACCTGAGCCGAAGGCAGAGGCCCAACCCACTGAACCACCCAGGCGCCCCTGCCTAGCCAACTGCTTGTTCTTAGTCCATGATGGGAGTCACTTCCACTAGGAGGCTTTCTCTGCGTCATCGAGCCCAGCTGAATTGCTCTCATAAATTGTCATCCCGCCATGTATTTATTCCAGGTTCCTTGTGAGCAGTGGAGGGGCATGGATTTAGTCTAGGTCACTATTGCCATTTCAGAGCCTAACCCTGAGATGCCCATAATAGGTATTTCACACGTATTTGTTAAATAAGTGAATAAGCCACTGGATGTAGCTATAGCGTATTTAAGTACTGCTACCAATTTCATAGCTTCTTTCCACTCTATTATAATTTAGAGTTCCATTGATTGTGCTGTCGTGATTGTTTCTCTCCTTTAAAACAGAACATTTTACCCTGGGTTTTATTTTCACCTTGGGCAGTGATCACTGGTAGGATTTGACAAGCTCATAGTGCTTTAGACTGTGCCTAATACGTAGAGAATATTCCAAAAATATTTATCATATGACTTTCCCTGATAATGTAAGATACAGTCCTCAGTTAGGGCAAATATTATGTCCACTGATGATTAATATTCGCAAGTCACAATATCTTGTGAATAGGCTCTGTAATTTTATTTTGCACTACAGTGAAGGTTACCTCTCATTCAAATTCATGAACTTGAAATAATTACTTCTTTTATATTTTTAATTCATTTTACAATCACACTGTAAACATAGTAGATGGATGATTGTAAAGTAATATCAATGCATCATATCTGTGTAGTATGTTTTATGCGTACCACGTGTGTATCTGTATACATCCAGATGTGTGTTCCCCTGGTAACCAAAGGCTGTCCTTACCTCACTGACACCTGGCGGAGGAACTTAATCTGCAGTTGCCCAAGATCCCACCTTATTTATGATCTGCTCATTAGGAAAATACATGAGAGTAAATGGGACTATAAGGAATCAGACCTTCCTCGGTAAGGAAGACCAGTTACATCCCCCCTGCTGGGAATTATGTGGGTCTTAACTCCTCCCAGTTGTGACAATCCCCTAATTGCTCAAGCCTTGGAGCAGCAAAATGACACGACAAAAGAAAAATGTTACCAGCAGACATACCTGGACTGACTCTTGTGGCAGTCAGGCTACATTCTTTCTGCAGAATACTCTTGATTTTTTTTTTCAGTTTTTCCTAAAAGCAACGCCAATTTTTGATGGATAGTTCAAGGCAACTCCTAGCTTTGACCAGAAAAAAAAAAAAAGAATCAATGAATGTAAACATAGAAAGAGATGCTGTTTGTTTATATGGACATACTCTTGGCATTAAAGCAGACAGTCCACAATCTGAGATGTGTGTTGGGTTGATAAAGTACATGGAATTTGAGAGAGCATTTTTCCCCCCATGATTCAGTATGTTTGGTTTACCCTTAGCTATAAAACACCTTTTCATACAAATCTGCCTTTCCTTCTCAGACATACATATGTAAGCAATCTTGACAAACTGATCAAGCCAAGTGGCTAATAAATTTATTTGATGGCTATTCGTTGCTTATCCTGAACCTCCTAAATATCTAAATTCCCAAAAGTAATAACAGACTAATTTTTATTGCATTTTAATGGAGTGATCTGGCAATTCTTTATGCCTGTGTTTTATTTTATTTTTTTTTAAGATTCATTCATTTATTTATTTGACAGACAGAGATCACAAGTAATGCCTGTGTTTTATTTTAACTACAGCAAGAGCCTTTGGAGAACCTTCGTGTAAGAGATAGAAGTAGATGGGGAAGGCAAGGCAGGGATTAGGGATGGGAGGTAAGGGGGTTTACTGTGCTCAGAAAGTGCTCTGCATTTCATTGAGTCCTTGCAATTCATTCTCAAGTACAGTAGCTCTGTTGTGTGAACAAATCTCTTTGCCTAGACCATAATAATTGAACTTTTACAGATTTCTCAAGTACATCAGAACTGCTGCTAAATCAGAAAGGGTGAACTGAAGCCCACTCCACTCTACCACACTTACTCATCTCCAATGCTATGCTGGATTTATTTTTGACACTAAGAAAAGAACCATGAATTTTTGTCAACTGCAGCATGGGAATTTACATTTGTTCTATAAAATGCACTGAAAGGACCAGCCTGCTCTTTGAGAATGGGAAATGTAATCTATCCAACTCTCAATAAACTTGAGAATATATATCTGGTTAAACCCATCTAAAATGAGATGCAGCCCTGGCAATATGGTGGGCTCAGAAAGGCTGGCAATAAAAGTAGATATACAGTATCTGACATCAGATTGTTTCAAGCTTAATTTCAGTAAAGTAATAATGTCAGGAAAAGAAACGCTCTGTGATGCACAGATTGATACCATTAGATAGAAACTATGCAATGCCTTATGAATACAACCATTTTTGACTTGATATTATGAGTAAAGAATAGAGCAATATTCAATGTGCCAGCTTCAGATTTGCAGTTATGAAAGTTGACCAGAAGAGTGGTCAGGGAAAGGGACAAAATATGGCAAATATATTCTTCTGGAAGTAAAATCAAGGAGGATTATATTACCTTAAAATACGTTCTGTATAAATGCCCTACACAATTTGCCCTGGGTAGAAAGTAATTGCCCACAATCGATGAGAAGGAGCTCTCAAACACAGAATATTAAACAAAGAATGCATATGTATCATAGTCACATGAAACAAAACACCTCAGTGGCACTTAGAGCCTCAACAGCAGAAATGCATGAAATAATTGGTGAAAGCCGATGGATATCTTGAGAAACCCAAGCAATGAAAGCCCAGTTCCATTTATTTTTCTCTTAAATTGCTTTTTCCAGTCAATAAATAACCACAAAATCACATCCTACTTCCAGGACAACATACATGGTTGCCGCCCTAAGCAGGTTTCATCTGTGGGCTCACACCTCTATTCAGGATTCCAAGTGTCAGGTCTGCCTTTAGTTTTCATCTTAACAAATGTCAAGTACATTCCGTCTTCAAAAACAATGGTGTTTCTAGTTTTTCTTGTCCTGTAGGAAAGATTAGTCCCTATTCTCCTTTCTCTTTTGGAGAAGACATTATAGCAAGTTCAGGTACTGATCAAGTTTGTAAAAAAATGAAGTTGAGCACACCCATAGAGGTAGAAACAGACATAGAAATATACATCCCATTCCCCCCCTCCCATAAGCACACATTCACACACACATACATTTGCTACCCAAACATGGCAAGATGCCCTAACAAAGAGATTGCTTAGATATGCACTCCTGAAAACCAATAACAATAACCCTTAAAACAAATAAATAACCCATAAATATTTACCCATTGTAATTTTAGAAAATATTATGGCAAGCTTAAATCAATACTAATGTTACAATTAAAAAATTATTTCAAAATCCATTTCATCAAATATTATGAATGTTCTCAATTATGCTGTGAAATGAATAAAAGGGAGAAATTAATTTTTTTCTTTCACCTCCAAAATAAGGAAAAGATTACTGACAAATCAATATTGTTGTTATTAATAGTTGCATCCGCAAGCCATTTTGGGGGAAACGTTCTGCTTTCCCTATTTGTATACCACGAGTCTGTCCTCTGTCATTCCCTTTCTCTTTAATCTTGTTTGAGTGTACAGCTCACTCGTCCTTATTTTATTGACTCAATCACAAGCGTACTGTCACTTTTTATAAAATGGTCACTGCAGAATCACATCAAGCAAATTTTTGATTCTGCAGTCAGTAATTTAGTGCCTTTATGGAATTGCAATTTCAGGGCTCACTGCTTGTTTTTCTAAAATGTACTTTAGGAATTAGTTACTCCAGCCACAAATCAGTTGAATTTATGCACAGTTGTAATACAGTTTATGGCCTCATGGTACATTGCTTCAAAAACAGCAGATGTGAAATTATGATAAATATAATGAGTGTTTTTTTGCCTGATCTAGTGGAGTAAAGAAGGATCTGGAGCGTGTTTACCTATCCCATACAGTACATTTAATGTCTTAGTCAGGAGCCCTGACAATGGCTGATTAATGTCCTCATCTCCTTTATTAAAGATAAGAGTAGCACTGCAGTCAGGAGATAGAAAGCACACCATAAATCTTCGTAAAATGAGCAGTCAAATAATCACTCATCAGAAATAAAATCTACATACATTAACACTAACACTCAGCCTTTCGCGCACGCTCCCATAAAAAGCAAGAAGAGATGGCGGTCCCGAAGTTTTAATTTGAACTAGTTCTTTAAGTTGAGTATTACCAACCCTGTAACCTGGATGCAAAAGCTGGCATTTAAAAGCACATGTGAAAGGAGCAGATGCCTCATCATTACATTAAGAGCATGAAGCAGGCAACAATTAAGCGATTCACTGGAAAGACATAATGCTGATCTATGCTAGCAATTAATCACAGAATACATTAGACAATGATGGGTGACCTACAAATTTTTGACAAAATAATTTTTCATCATGTTGGCGATTTCTTAGCCTAATATGCCTGCAAGGCACAGAGTCAAAACCTGTCATTTATTCCATCGCTCCTTGACAGGCGGCAACCTGTCTTCCAGACAAAATGAACATTATCTGTGCTCACTAGACATTTAGTGCAGGGCTTAGCTTATGACTAATGATAATCGGCAGACAGAAATGTTAGAGTCTGAAATAATGTTCTCTTTGTTAAAGAAATTTCTGGAGGTAGAATTTTCTTTCCCGAAAGATGTATAAAGATAAAAACTGTTTTTTATCTGCGTTTTAATGCAACTCCAAGAACCAATATTTCCTTTTGACCAAAATAAACAGAAGCATGTAACAATTTTTTAAATTAACATCTCATTTGAATAGCTCCTCTTGCCTGAAAATTTCTTATGTTGTTAGAAATGGAGATACAAAGGAAAGCTCAGGAGATAGAGCCTTAAACAAGAAAATATGGGCAAGCTGTTTTGTGTTCCAGGTTTTATTTTGAATCTGGTGGAAATAAGTTTGAAACATCGTGAGTGTGTGTGCCGCAGCATATAAATAAATGAAGACCGTGTTGAGAAATGTACTCCCACCTCTCCTATATCTCTTGGTTTCTATCCGTCACAAGGTTCTTCAAAGCCAGAGACAACCTAAAGCATGTGTGAGGAAAGCAGTTGTGAGTGAGAGAAATGCAGAAAATTGCAAATTTATTAAATGGGTTTAAAATTCTACAAGCAAGTACTTTATCTTGTACTTATAATTAATACAATTGTTTGCGCACTTTGGATAAAGAGAAATGGATTTTTTAAAGTTATTTTTCTCATGTGTTACGTGTGCAAAATGCCATCCCAGGGGTAGATTTTTCTTTGGATTCAGGCACCAAATTCCTATTAGCCTTAATGGGACTCACACATGCACATTGATAGGAGAATATACCCCTTAGGCTGGAAATTTAAAAGAACAAATGGCAAGTACATCAAAATAGTAAAGTCTAATTTAGATGATCCATAAGCCTGCACAGTTACTTTCCTGAGAAGGCAAACAAATGTTATGCCTTATGATGTTTCTGATTGTTTTGATAGCCCTGTAAATACATCCTCTAGACTCACTACTTCAGGGAAAGGTCTGTTTTTATCAAGCAATGAGATTTTTGACCACACATGTTTGGCTTAAATTATCTGTATTTTTTTTCAATTTTGCATAATGCATTATTGCCGGTTAGTGCCATATAGTTCATCCTTTCGGTCCTGACATTCAATCCTGCTTTGTATCTCTTTGTTATATCATGCAGCCTGTGTGTCAATCTTGTCTCAAAGACGAAAGGGAAGAGGAAAAAACCTAAAAGGCTTTGGACCCCAAATCATAGATGTTTTATTAGATTTGCCCCAGATTCCTTCCAGAAAGAATCTGGTTGGTGCATAGTCCAAGTAAGTCTACATTTTTGGTGAAATGGCTGCTGGTATTCAATAAATCACACGAGGCTGTTTGATCAGCACACAAGGCCAGATAAATAGCCAGCTACCTGGCAAAGGTGGGGTTCGTTCTGTTATTGTTCCAAACAATTCAGTGAAAGATGCAGAGAAAATTACCCCTTCCTCTCTAAACATAACCAGGGTTTCCAGTTCAAGGATCTGGGTATACTGAGTATGAAAGCTAATATTTAAATGTCTGTCTAATCTCAGGATAACAAACAACTTTAGCCTTCAGTGATCACAAATCCCTCATTTTCTGGGCTTTCATTTTATCTCTTGCAAAACAAGTATGAAAAAATTATCACCCTTTTCTCCCATCACTGGGCCTCGTTGTTCTCTGTCACGTATGTATTGATTCATCAGCACCAAGAGGCTCCTAAAACTGAAGGCCATGATCACCTGAATGTTGTAACAAGTCTTCTCCAGGAGGCTACAATATTGCCACTTAGTAACTCCGGTAGAATTGCTGCTTTCCTGCAAGGCGGAAGCTAGTTCTGTGTGTCTGTTATTCTCTCCTCCTTATGGAAACCTCTAGGAAATCCTTTGTGTTATTCAAAACTTTGAAATTTTACCTTAATATATGTAGGAATGAGTTATATGGGCTTGTACAGTTGAATGGTTATTTGATACTAGTCACCCATTAAATGTCATGAAAGTGTAAATTAAATTTGAGAAAAATAAATTAGTGCGTTAAAATATTCAAAGTAGCCAGCGTAGCTTGGAGCTAAAGAACCAGAGTTCTGGGCATGCTAATTCTAATTCTGGATATAGCTTATTTTGTGAGTTTGCCCTCACTTCACTTTATTCTCTCCCAACTCTTACTACATCTCTCCCTTTCCCTCATTTGCCCTTCTCCTTTTCTGGGTCAGTCCATGGACTCACTGAACTCTCTCTCCAGATGTAAAATGGAGACAGAAGAAGGAACGAACACCAATTCAAACATCTGGTACCTGTATCATAATCACAGAGGGATGCCCAGGAAGAAAAGTTTGAAAACACTTAGAAGAAAATAACTATCAAGTGACTTTCATGAGTACAGAGATAATGACACTGCCCAGGGGACCAGTTACTTTGTTCCTGTTTTCAGACCCACGCTTTGTTGACTCAGGAAGATTCACAGATTGTTTTAAAACCATGCCTTCAATTTTCTGTGTTCTCCTCAAGTTCACAGGATAGTAACAACAACACTGGTTAGAGGACAAAATTATAACATCAATGTCCGTTTGAATTGGGAGGATTTAGAAACCAACCACCCTGTGCATGATTTCCATTCTGCAACATCCAGATGTAATGGCCATCTGTGTTTGCCCTCATTCTGCTCTCATGATGTGAAATGTACCTTGAGTGAGACTGCCTTCCCATAGGAATATAAAAAGTTTAAAAATAACAGTTACCCATTTATTGAACATTTACTATACGCCAGATGTTGGGAGAAGACCTTTACATATATACACTCATCAAAATCCATTTGAAGTATTATAAACCATTTTAAGGATGAAGTAATGAAGACAGAGTTTAGGAAACTTCCACAGGGACCCAGCACTGCTTAGGTCTATCTGGTTCTAAATACACTTCTTGTGGTAAGCTCTTTTTAATGTGTGATTATCAAATACTGTGTTGTATACCTACAACGAATGCAATCTTTTAAATAATTTGAAGGTCTTTGCAAGAAAACTAAATTCATCATAATTCATATTAATCAATATTAAGGTCTATGAGCCTAAACCATATGCAGTAGCTCTCTAGGTATTAGGTGCTCATCACGACCCCTGCCCTCCTTAATACCCATCACCCTGTTACCCCATCCCCCAACCCCAATCCTTTCAGTAACCTTGGTTTCTTTCTGAGGGTCCATAGTCTCTCATGGTTTGTCTCCCTCTCTTATTTCTCCCCCTTCAGTTTTTCCCTCCCTTCCTCTATGGTCCTCCGTGCTATTGCTTATGTTCCACATATGAGTGAAACCATCTGATAATTGTCTTTCTCTGCTTGACTTACTTCACTTAGCATAATCCCCTCCAGTTCCATTCATGTCGATACAAATGGTGGGTATTCAGCCTTTCTGATGGCTGAGGAATATTCCATTGTATATATATGTATATATGTATGTATGTATGTATGTATGTATATATATATGTGTGCCACATCTTCTATCCATTCATCTGTTAAAGGGCATCTCTGCTCTTTCCACTCTTTGGCTATTGTGGACATTGCTGCTATGAACATTGGGGTGCATGTTCCCCATCTTTTCACTGCATCTGTATCTTTGGGGTAAATACCTAGTAGTGCAATTGCTGGGTCATAGGGTAGCTCTATTTTTACCATCTTGAGGAACCTCCATACTGTTTTTTTGTTTTGTTTTGTTTTAAGAATTTGTTTATTTGACAGAGAGAGAAGGAGAAAGAGCATAAGCAGGGGAGTAGTAGAGGGAGAGGGGGAAAGAGGCTCCCTGCTCAGCAGGGAGCCCAATGCAGGACTCGATCCCAGGACCCTGAGATAATGACCTGAGCCAAAGGCAGAGGTTTAACCCACTGAGCCACCCAGGTGCCCCCTCCATACTGTTTTCAGAGTGGCTCTACCAGCCTGCATTCCCACCAAAACTGTAAGAGGGTTCCCCTTTCTCCACATCCTTGGCCAACATTTGTTGTCTCCAGTTTTGTTAATTTTTACCATTCTGACTGGTACAAGGGGGTATCTCATTGTGGTTTTGATTTCTATTTCCCTGAGGGCTAATTTTTGCCATCTTTGAAGGAGATGTGGTCATTCTCTTCTTTTCATACCTTGAAGGAAACACATATTGAATTAAGACAGGGCATGCAAATAAAACTGCAAATGATAGAGGTATCAGAGGTAAGCTAATATAAAACCTTATTCATTTAATATTCTGATGATATGGGGGCAGTCTTAATATGCAACTAACGTGTAGAAGTCCTCAAATGTCAAGACACAGACTTCTGTGTTTTGTGGATGGGGACAGAAAATTGCAAATAATGCTGTGTAGTTTTTGTCTGGGTGCTCTTGGACAAACCAACAAGGATTTTTATGTAGCCAAAGACAGTGGTTACTTTTCTGGTCCTGTGTTACCAGATTATCTCAGTGGCATACCATAGTAATGATTTCTATCTTCTTTTTTTTTTTTTTAAGGTTTTATTTATTTATTAGTTAGAGAGAGAGAGCGAGCACAGGCAGAGTGGCAGGCAGAGGCAGAGGGAGAAGCAGGCTCCCTGCCGAGCAAGGAGCCCGATGTGGGACTCGATCCCAGGATGCTGGGATCATGACCTGAGCCGAAGGCAGCCGCTTAACCAACTGAGCCACCCAGGCGTCCCGATTTCTATCTTCTTGAGACATTTTTTTCTGGCTTCCATGATATCATGATCTCCTGCTTTTCTCAGTGGGATGCTAATTCTCCTTTTCAGACCACCTTGCTCTCTCTTCATCCTCTACATACGTAGGCCCTCATTTCTTCTGTGCATATACATGCTTTCTTCTCTTTCAATTCAGTCACATGGCTTTAAATATCACCCATAAGCCAGACTTTTAATACCTAACTGCCTACCTGACATTTCCACATGCGTGTTATTAGTCATACCAAACACATGTCCCCAGAACCAAAGGTTCCCCCCAAGTCTGCTCTTCCTTCTTCCTTTCCCAATTCAATAAATAGTACCACCATCTCTCCAGCAACTCCAGCTAAAATTCTAGGAGTTATCCTTGATGTCTCTGTTTTGTTCACATTCAGCATCCAGTTTTTCATCTAGGCTTGGTGATTCTGCCCCAAAGCAAACTTCACATGGAAACAGTTTTCTTCACTATTATGAGCATAGGCTAAACCACCATGTCTGCCTTCGACTCATGTCATAGCATTCTAACCCATGACTTTGTTTCTGTTCTTTTCTTCTTTGATACATTCTCTACAAACCATACAATGTCACTCTTGTGCTTAAAACCTTCTAATAGTTCTCACCAGAGAAACAAAAATCTAAATTTTCTACCCTGGCTCATAAAGCTAACGTTATTACACTATTTCCTCTCCCTGCTCATATCTTTCTTCTTTCGTGGTCCTCTTTTCATTATGCTCAAGCCACAGTTAGATTTTTCCCTCCCCTGTTATTCATTTATGGCTTATTCATACCTTACAACCTTTCTCCTTAATTGGTACTTCTGCCTAGAATGCCCTTCCCTCCATCTTTGCCAACCTGTTCCTTCTTATCATTCATCTATCAGCTTAAATACCATCTCCTCAAAGAAGACTTTCCAATCAACCAGGCAAACTCATAGAGAAAGGCCCTCATGCATTTTGTTCTCAGCTCCATTTCCAACACCTACAACATGACTAGCCCTTAGTGTGCACCCAATAAATAGTTCTTGAATAAATGAATGAGCTTCATTTTTCTTAACTGTAAAATGGAGAAATCAGGTTCGATAATGGGTAAGCCCTCTTTCGTTCAATCATATGAAGTATATGAGTTGGTCACCAGTAATTAGGGCACTCATATTGAATCTACTTTATTCCATTTATTTCTCCACTTGAAAAGATTTTCTTTTCTAATAATAAAAGCAATTAATAGGCAATATTGTTGAGTATGATGATGTCATATCTTTTGGACGTAATATTAACTGTGGCTATTTTTATTAGTGAAAAATACCAGCACGCTTTCTTTAAAGCTGCTTTGACACACATCTGCTATTAGTGTTTGATTTATTTGGCCCTAGCAAAATGTGTATAAACCAATAGGCATATAAATAGGGATGAGGCAGGGATACCTTGCCTTTTGTAATTTATCATTTTATCAGATCCTATGCTCTATTCTTTTACTGGTTCTACATGACACATACCTATTTTAAGATGATGTAATTTAACTCATCTAACTCAAGGTTGTGTCTAATATACTCCTTTGCTCTTCAGAGTCTTGCATGGAAACTACATATGCATGTGAAGAGTTAAATGTTAAATAGCTAAGCAGCTCATTTAATTTAGTTTTATTAAAATGCTTTCATTTGATCTTCCAAACTAAATTTACTTTTATATTTTATCTAGCCAACACAAAAGTTATCAGTGCCATCATGGAATTACTTCTTAAAATTCATTACATTAAATGGTGGCTATAATTATAGACACATCCTGGCGTATTTTACAACTGTGTCCCTTCTTTGGTATAGATGCCAGTCCATATTCTGGGGTTAAGCAAAACTCTTGTATTATTTTGGTCACCTTCCAGTAGGTCATTTTCCCAGAGTGAGACATAGTCCATCTCAAGCACACAGAGCCTGTGACCTTATCCTATGATGATTTTTTAGTTATTTTTGAAGGATTGTTGACATATAATGTTATATATGATTTAATGTTAGTTACATGGAGGCAAGTCTTACACCAAATATCTGTGGGCCCACATATGGGAAACATGAAAACATTGTCATTATCACTTGATAGCTGATACTTATAGTGGAAAACAAACAAACTACCCTTTCCTTTTCGGGAAAATACAATTTTTAAGCCACATTCCATTTATCTACATCAATATTTGTAGAAAGTTAAGTATCTTCTGGAACCACCCACATAGTTATTTGTTGATTCATTCCTGTAGTCTATCAATCTTTTTTCAATTCTGGGTGCACGGCGAGGGTAGTGTAGCAGTGTATATTGCATCTCTATGATAATTTAATTTAACTGTAGTGTGCTAGGGTCTAGATTGCTCCTCTTAGCAGCCAGAGGTGACCGCAAACAGTGCCAGGGCCTAGATTGTTGTCAACAATAATTACTGGCTAAAGAGAGCTTTGAGGGAAAATGACATTCTACAGAAATAGCCATCAATAAGACTCAGTGTATATGAGGATATACATAAGGGTATTTTAACAGAACTATAAATTTCTTTGCCAAATGGTTTATAATTTATTAGCTGATGAAGTCTCTAAACTGCATTTGCATCTTTGTATAAGTCTATACGGTATCTATTTGCTTCAGGCATACTTCCTTAATGGGTTTATATATGCTGATAATCTGAAAATGAAGTAAATGGCTGGGCTCAGTGCTAGAGAGTATAAATGGAAAGAAGGAAAAAACCAATTTTGTTCATATGTTTTCTCATTCTCCTATTCACACAAAAATTAATTCAGCTTTAAAAACCAAAGGAAAGAAATAAATGGTTCTTCCCCCTCTTTAATTACCACACTTAAGAAGAACTGTAAGTACACACACCATTTCAGCAAATGGCATTGGATCTGAGTGATGCCATATGATACTGAACTAAAATGTTTTTCTTAGAAAGTGCTCTTTCGTCATGTGCTGGCTTTTTCAACCCTTATCTCTGTGAAATAGAAGTCAAAAAATGAAAGAAGTCCCAACGCTATGACTGCAAAATGCTCTATTTTTTTTTCTTTTCTAAGCTAAACTTGTTGGAAAGTAATTATCTATGAACAAAACAAAATAAAAACCCACTAGTTGGTTGAGTTAGCCTATCTATAGGTGGTTACAGAAACAAATTTATTTTCATATGGTTTTACATTGGCTACAAAATAATGACTAAAGTGCTCCATCCTAGTGAAGATGTTTAGCAATGGCACACTGAAGGCTGTGGGGTTTCTGGTTAGCAAATTAGCCTTACTGGGAAGAACTAGTAGAATGTTTGTTTACATAATCCATTTGAAAAGAAGAAAAATGAAATGAGCCCCAAGGCTATTTTTGAACATTAAGGAGAAAAGCTTACATTTGGAAAACCATCTTAGTTTGAAAATTTTCTAACAGTATTGTTTCAAAATGAGAGAGGAGATCAGAAGCCAGTGCAAATGTCCACTAGCTTGCACTTCGGGAGACCCAGGTCCTGAGTACTGAAACATACTCTTGGACAGAGGACATTATCATGTTCTCCTTCTTCTTGGAGCAACACTAACCATTCAGCTCAACATGGTTATTGCCTCATAGTTATGAGAAACCTCACGATTGTAAATGACTTCACCTTTCATCTTATCAAGTACTCAAACTCTCATTCCAGGGTTAATAGTATGCAGCTCTTTCATTTTTTTTGTCTGCTCCATGAGAAGGCTTTAATAGGAAGGGAGTTTCTGGAAGCAGTTATTTCAAACCAAATGTTCCTCACTTGAGGTATTTACTCATTATGAACTTGGTCTGTAACAATTAAGCCAGCATATATTACATGCTATTTTTCCTATTTTTCCTACTGATTTCATAAGTATATATCTTGCTTCTCAAATTGCATTGTAAATTCATTAGTGATAAAGTCTGTATCTCATACACAAGCCATTGCATTCCCCCAAAACTGCAAGTATGAGTCTGTGGCACCTGGAAAATACCCATAAATACTTGGAGCTTGCTATGACAAGGACTATTTTTTTTTAAGATTTTATTTATTTATTTGACAGATAGAGATCACAAGTAGGCAGAGAGGCAGGCAGAGAGAGAGGAGGAAGCAGGCTCCCCGCCGAGCAGTGAGCCTGATGTGGGGCTCAATCCCAGGATGCTGGGACCATGACCTGAGCCGAAGACAGAGACTTAACTTAACCACTGAGCCACCCAGGCTCCCGACAAGGACTATTTTGTATGTGCAAGGGCAGGATATAGATCCCAGGAATCACTTTTATTTATTTATTCCACAAACTCTACTGAAAGTACCTTACTTTCCATCCATGGGGATAGAACAGTTAATGAAAAATTGCCCTGACCTCAGTGAGCTAATAGTCTATAAGAGGAGATAGGCTTCAAATAAATACTAGGAATGCTTTAGGGTATATGCTACAAACAAAGTTTGTATAAGGTTCAGAGAAAGAATAAGAGGTAGAGGCTTGAGTTGGTTCTTAAAGAACATATTCAAAAGGTGGAAGGTACGGGGAAAATGTTCAAAGCATAGGGAAAAGTAATCACTGGTATAAATGGAATATAGTGAATGCTTGAATTACTGAAGAACGAGCTGAAGAGTTTAGTGTCTGAAAATGTGAATGCACTCTGCCCACAGAGTGTTTCATTCTTTAGAAATTTCTTCAGGTGCTACTTCCAGCATCACACTCCTCATTTAATTTCATCTCTGTGGCAGGCTTTTCCCATCAGATTCAATTCTAAAGAAGTGTGAGCATACCTTTATCTGGGACAAAAACATGAGCTCCCCATTGTGCTTTTACCCATGATCATGGGACAGATTCTGAAGGCTCCCTACTCAGGAAAGAGTCCATCCACTTATACTAACAAAGGCCTAGACAGCAAAGTTGACCAGGAAGTTTTGTTGTATGCCTTGCCAGAGAGTTTGGACTTTTATCCTCTAGTCTAGGCAATGGAGTCCATTTTTATACTTTGTTCAGAAAGTTAAAGAAGAACATTTAAGGGGCGCCTGGGTGGCTCAGTGGGTTAAGCCTCTGCCTTCGGCTCAGGTCATGATCCCAGGGTCCTGGGATGGAGCCCCACATCGGGTTCTCTGTTCAGCAGGGAGCCTGCTTCCCTTCCTCTCTCTGCCTGCCTCTCTGCCTACTTGTGATCTCTGTCTGTCAAATAAATAAATAAAATCTTTTAAAAAGAAGAAGAAGAAGAACATTTAATAGGATACAACTAAAATGACATTAAATCTAGATCATAACCTTTGACTCACATTATGGTCTTCTGAGAATTAATAGAATAATTAACTTAAATTATTAATCCAGGTAAACATTTGATCCATTGTTGTTTAGATTTTGGAAAGAGCATATGAATCAAGTCTTGGAAACATGCCAATATTATACTCTGCAGATTTTAACAGTACTCAGAGAACCATTTTTCTGATATCCATATGTCATTACACATGGATGATTTATTAATCATCAGATGTATTTTAAAGTACTGTATATACGCAGTTTATAATGTGCCCAATAATCATGCACTGTAGTGAATGATATATGTTACAGACTTCCCTGTTTAACTTCAGGGTCTTGTTTTTTTCTGGAGGCGATTTCTTCAGAAATGACTGGCTTCATGCCTCTGCTGTTTTTCCCTGGGTGAAGGAGCTTTACATTACAATCCTAAGAAAAGGAGCTGTTTTTCTTATCCTTAGCTAACAACCATTTTAATTATTGGTGCAACACTATCTTCCATTGAACTTCAAGTTCAGTTTCAAGTTTCAGCAGTCAGAGTCAATCTATAAAGATGGTATTCCTTTTGTGAAAGTATACAACTATGATTAGAGCAACAATGTTTAGATAAAACTAAAAACTCTTCATGTCTCCTGCATACAGTGGGACAGTGTACAGTGGTACAGATTGTGCATTGGCCAACTCCAGGAAGAATCATTCATAGGCACTGTAGATTTCTTTATTTATCAGGACTAATGTTGTAGCAGATAGGAAAATATCTTAAAGAAAGAAGAGCTTCTTACTGTACACAAATGTGCCACGTAGGCCAGCAGCACATAAGCATAAGAGATAGAATATTACTGAATTTATAAATTAGTAGTATTTCTTCTTTATTCCAAAACCTATGAACAATGTTTTGATAGCATGCTTTAAAATGGAAACAAGACCAGAAATGCTTGGAAAGTTTGAGAGATGTTGAAGGAGACTGAAATTGAAAATTATTTACACAGCAATAACATAAAACAGATTAAAATATGAAACTAAAGTACAAAAGAAAAAAATCATTCTAAAAATATGATTACAGCACTAAGAACCACAACAACCTTGAAAACAGAAAGGCCCGACCCAATGATTTTTCATTAATCACAACTTTACTAACAAAACTGAACTAAGAATGGCCAAAATCCTAGAGCATACTATTATTTAATTAAGATTTAATTAAGAGTGTCCAGAAAAATTTTCCATGTCTATAAATTGTCTTGAGATCCAACCTCACTGGGAGATATCATAAGTCTTTTAACCTTTTGAGGAACACCATTTCCCCTTCTATGTACAGTAGGGAAAACACCAGCTTGGAGCAAAGCACCTTGAAAGTTGAAGAAAAAATGCAGCACCCTGGAGAGTAGTGTTAAAAAACAACAGTTGTCTTCACTGTCAGAGTTAAAAGACCTCTATAGAAAAACTTCACTTTTTTATTCTTCCCATTCATGTTTTTATTTATTTTTGAGAGTAAGCAAAAGCAGGGGGAAAGAAAATTACACTGGCAGGGGGCTGACCTCTATTTTATATAATTTGTAGCTAAAAAGCTCACAGGCTAAAACATGTAAATATATGCAGATCTGAGAGCAAGACCTCAGAAGGGAAATAGCTGAGCAAGATTGAAGAGGATGTGGGCCATACATAGGAAAACCACTGGGGCTCTTAGCAACCTGGAAACCTGAAATAAATTATTATGGGGTCCTATTGTGACCTACTTAGTCTCCTGGCAGCATGTTGGCATAAGGAGAAATTTGGGGCTATAGGAATGGCTTATTTACTTGACCTTGAAGATACACGAACCAGTGGGATGACTGCTGATTCGGCCCAGTGAGCAGACACTGCTGTAGTTACAGGCCAATCACATTGTGCTAAGATGACTCACCATGTGTCGTGGACAAAGGCAGCCTGAGCCTCTGTCCTCTGCTGAGTTTTTCCTTTATTGGAACATGCTGTATCGAAGTTGTAAACATTGTTGATAATAGCAGAAGGAAAGCAAAATGTACACCACCGCCGTTCTTACTTTTTTCAAGTCTGCTGTGTTTTTTTAAAATTATGTCACAATAAGAAGAGAAACAGAGCATGAATTTCAGAATACAGTTAGAATGAGAAATCACTGCTTTAATTAAAAAAGCAAAGTGTTGCTTTGAAAGGGAGACTATAGGTGAATGGACACAGGAAATATTTGTAGCAAAGTAGAGAAAATCAACATAAGATTTCCTCAAACCTCGAGAATTCCCTCCCATGGACTTTGATCACATTAAAGAGCTGGAATGATCCAAAGAGAACATCAGTTCTACCTGTTGGGGCTTACAGAGGAGCGACACAAGGAACAAAATAGTAGTGCTTCCTAAAGTGCCAGAGCAGAACTCAGTTCCCCCAAATGCTCAGAACCCTCCATGCTTATGTCCCACACTGCTCCCTATGGTAAATGTTCCTTCAAAGTCCCCTTGAATATAAATCTTTTCTCAGGCCACTATGAATCAGTGGAGTTTTGAGTAAAGTGAGCTGAGGTAAAGGTAGTGCCTCTCAGCCTTATTTTCCTCTTTGGAGAAAGAATCTACTGAGGGCCCAACTTGTGCCCTCCACTCAATCAAAGCAGACATGAATCATAGCTGAAATTAGATCCTACACTTAATTTTGCTTGTGTACGTCTAGTGTATAATATATGTCTCACAAATGGATTCTTTCAGAAGAGCCAGGACCTGAGATGCCATGATTGATGGAAAATTCCAAGTAACCCAATTAGCACGAATGAAGAAGTTATCAAATGTGAAAACTTTAGGTGAATTAACTGTCATCCAGTATGTTATGATGCAATGAATAATGGGCATCTAGGTTTTTATTAATGAGCATCTAATGGAAAAGATGGAACTGGCACTAACAAGTTTAATTCCCAACAATGTGTAAAACAAGCCTAAGCCAGAATCAGGAGATCTCTTGGCACCAGACCCTATGACCTACAATAGGAAGCATCTTAACTCATAGGTGTGTTACCAGAAAGACACATGCCAGCCACCCCACAGTGTTTTCATGGGACAGGAACCTCAGCCTTAAACCACTCCGGCCATTACTCTATTGTCTTGACTGTTACAAGTGTGTCTTAGCATATGTATTACCTAGAGAATCACTAAAGTCAGTGGTTGTTATCTGTACTTATCAAAGTAAACAGCAGTGGAGGGCAATAGTTGTACGGAGATATCCAAATGACATTCGGATAAATTCTTGTACATGACAGAGATATCACTCATAATTGGATATAATTTATTTGTCTTCAGAAGAGCTTTCTATTAAGATGATTTCATTTAGAAATGAAATCTGGCTTATTCATGGTCAGAGAAATGGCTATCTGTGATGAACAGTGTGAAAATATCTCCAGAAGAAGTTCTTGCTGCTGTTGCCAGAAATTCCACCACTAAAGGTTTGTTCCATTGCGCACTGCCCTTCTTTGGGGATAGGAAAAATAATGTGTAGATAGTATCTTATAAGTCAATGGCAGATATTCACACAAAGGTGCTAGTGTCCTCCCACATATAGCTATAAGGGAGAGAATCTTTGTGAAGAGGGAGAAAACAGAAAGATCCTGGTCCTAGTCCACTGTGAAAGGGAAAACCTTATGGATGGTTTAACCTCCAGTTTCAACCTTGGTGTTAGTAGATTCTGTGAAGAGGATAATCTTGCAAGTCACACTCTTTGCATTCCATCTCTGCATAAGCTCTGTCCTTACAGACGTCTCTTTAACTCATACCACTTCTCCTTCACTTTTTCTGGCTAACTGAGAATTTTTTAAGATTAAAGAAATTACCTGATTCTTTTACTCCTATCGTAATGATTGGAATGTTACATATGTTCTACAGTTTTTCAAATGAGAACACTGGAATTAAGACAATACCTAGGATAAATCTCACTTAGTTCACAATTTTATCTTAGGCCACCCTAGTTAAATGAAACTTATTTCTCTAATGTGTTTACACCATTAAATTGTAAATGCATTTGGCTAGAAAAAATATTATCAATGGTGTGATTATACATTAAAATGATGTGCATAAAAACCTTTAAATTAAAAAGCATCAATGCTAAAAATAAAAAAAATCATCAGTGTTGCTGTGTTTATCACTATTATCATGATACCAAAATAACTAAGGAAAATACAAAAACACTAATTCAAAGGGATATATGCATCCCTATATATTATATCAGCATTATTTACAATAGCCAAATTATGGAAGCAACCTACATGTCTATCCATTGGTGAATGGATATATATTTAATATAATATTATAATATAAATATATAAAGATATATTATATATTTATATTATAATGGAATATTATTCAGCCATAAAAAAGAATGAAATCTTGCCATTTACAACAACACAGTTGAAACTAGAATATAATGTGATGCAAAATAAGTCAGTCAGAGAGAGAAAAATACCATATGATATCACTCATATGAGGAATTTTTTTCAAAAAAATGAGTAAAGGGAAAAAAGAAAGAGAAAGGAGCCAAGAAATAGACTCTTAATTATACGGGACAAACTAATGGTTACCAGAAGGGAGGTGGGTGGGGGAATGGGTGAAACACATGAAGGGAATTAAAGGGTGGAACTTGTGGTGATGTATGGAATTGTTAAATCATTACATTGTACACCTAAAACTAACATAATACTGCACGCTAAATAACAAAAAGTAAAATTAAAAATAATAAGAGAAAGAAGGAAAAAAAACCAGGAACTTATCAATGTGATTTTTTTCTAGTTTATATTATGTAGCCACTTTTATTTTTTAAGTAGGCTCCACATCCATTATGGAGCCCAAAATGGGGCTGGCTGGAATTCACAGGCCTGAGATCAAGACCTGAGCTGGTATCAAGAGTCAGACGCTTAACTGACTGAGCCACCTTGGTACCCCTGTAGCCACTTTTGAGGGGAAAAAAATCCCTGACTTTCTAATATTTTTATTAGCCAGAAACTCCCCCCAAATTCCAACTTTTACTTAGGAAAAGTAATTTTGTCTAAATGTTTGGGTTTTCTTTCAAATCCCTTATTTCTGTAAATTAAAAAAATACATATCTTTGTCAAGAAAAGATAATATGCATACAAAAAATTAGAGATTAAAAGTTTCAGGGAAGGTCAAACAAACATCTATTGGGATACGTGCTATTTTTTTATGATGAACTTCTAGTTGACAAGAACTAGTGAATTGAGAACAGAAGTATGGATCATTCTATTCCCAACTTAATAATGATTGGTGGCCTCCCTGGACATTTAGAAATCATAAACTAGATTTAGGAGGTTTACAGTATATGCATTTCCTTCTGAAAGAAATGAAATACCATTTAAAGTCTATACAATTGTTTTTCCTAGGAAAATGTTCTTTTTTTAAAAAGATTTTATTTATTTATTTGACAGAGAAAGATCACAAGTAGGCAGAGAGGCAGGCAGAGAGAGAGGAGGAAGCAGGCTCCCTGCCAAGCAGAAAGCCCCATGCGGAACTGGATCCCAGGACCCTGACATCATGACCTGAGCTGAAGGCAGAGGCTTAACCCACTGAGTCACCCAGGCCTTCATTCCCTAGGAAAATGTTCTTTTTTTTTTTGAAAGATTTTTAAAAAGTTATTTATTTGACAGATGGAGACCACAAGTAGGCATAGAAGCAGGCAGAGAGAGAGGAGGAAGCAGGCTCCCCGCTGAGCAGAAAACCTGATGTGGGGCTCGATCCCAGGACCCTGGGATCATGACCTGAAAGCCTGATGTGGGGCTCGATCCCAGGACTCTGGGATCATGACCCGAGGCAGAGGCTTTAACACACTGAGCCACCCAGGCGCCCCCCTAGGAAAATGTTCTTAATGGACACTTAAACAGGAGCAAGATGGCAGGCATAGAAATGACAACATGGAATCCCAAAATTCCAAAGGTGAGTGGTCCTTTCTCCTGGAGTGAATTAATGCAAAGTTGAGAAATTATTTACATGTATCATTAACTGAAGTAAATTTCTGTTAAGGAAGATTTTGCACTTAAGAAAAAATAAAAAGATGCTTTGCTCTGTATTTGTCTAAAGAAATAGAGAAATAAAGGAAAACAAGAGGGAGAGGAAAAGAAAGTAAGAAAGGGACCCAACATACTATCAAAGGATATTTACATTTGTATTTAGGAGTCATGAGACAAAAAAACTGAAGAGTCATTTCTTTTTTTGTTTTTTTCTTCCCAGTTTTCATTTATATTCTGGTTAGTTAACATACAGTCTAATACTAGCTTCAGGGTGTGGGACTTAGTGATTCCTCACTTACATACAACACATGGCGCTCATCCCAAGTGTCCTCCTTAATACCCCTCAACCATTTAACCCATCCCCCTGCCCTCCTCCCCTCCATAACCTTTAGTTTGTTCTCTGTAGTTAAGAGTGTGTTTTATGGTTTGCCTCTCTCTTTTTTTCCCCGATGTTCATCTGTTTTCTTTCTTAAATTCCATGTATGAGTGAAATCATACGGTATTTGTCTCTCTCTGACTGACTTATTTTGCTTAGCATGATATACTCTAGCTCCATCCATGTCATTGTACATGGCAAGAGTTCATCCCTTTTTATGGCTGAGTAATATTCCATTATATATTCCATATATATATACACACACGCATATATATATATATATATATATATATATATATAGTGAGAGAGAGAGAGATGACTTTACAATATGAGCCAAAGTGTTCAAAATCTGCATAACATTTTGACTCAGTAGTTCTACATGAGAGAATTCATGTTACCAATGTCATCAAACAAGGTGTTTAGAATTATATATCTGGATGTTGTTCTTTGCTATTTTGTTTATTATAGTAAAATAAATTTATGATGTTTAGTGTTTGGTTAAATAAATGATATTCAATGATGACATGGATATGCATTTCTTGACAGAAAAATGTTATATTAAAAAAGCAGATTATAAAGTGACATATAGGTACAATCCCATTTCGTAGACATTTTTGTGTATTTTATATATTTTCCTAAGAATATTTCATATATATGTGTGTGTGTATAGATGTCCATGTATGTGTATACACACCATATGCCTAAGACCAAACCAAAAAGGAAAAACAGCTAATACTATAAGTAGTTATTAATAAAGGTTGAAATCCAGTTTTTAATTGTGTTCATATTTGTATAGTGTGGCTTTTAACAATAAGAATGACACATAATAAGTTCAAGAAAAGTATTTTTTAAGAAACTGGTCATAAAATCTACTACAGATATTAAATTCAGGGAAATATATTATGATGTTATTTGCCTTTAATGCTGACACCACTATTTTTACTACAGTTTTTATTCAAAACTAGAAAAAGGCAATAATGATTTCACCCTGGAAGTTTTCCTCCACGTAAGTACTTCTCTCAGACTTACTATGTATTTACCGCATCTTCTGGGACATGACTACAAATCAGTTCCCAACCTGGGAATACACAAACCCCCCAAACTAATATGTAAAACAAATTGTTCCATCATCCCATGGTTAACAATTGTGAAGAATTATTGGACTTATAAATAATATTCAATTGAAATTTTCGAACAGATATGGCTCTGCCTGAGTAGTTTATTGGAAAATCATTTGTTTCACATCAGTTTTGGCATCCAGTATTCAATGTGAATTATGTAGTTATAGCCCAGTTTATTATATTTCTGTTTGTGCCACTGTGTATGTATGTATCTTAGGCTTTAAAAAGGTAATTTGTGCTCTCAAAATGTATTATGTAACAAACTATGGTTCATGCAAATCACCTTGATTTGTTTTCCAAAAATGTAACCGACTTCAATTAATCAGTTGCTATTCATTTCATATGTTTCGATTGCACTCACAACAAAAGCTCCAGTGGGTTATCACTTACATGGGGGGCTGACCTCCAGAGGGTATGAAAGACACAACAATCAGACATTGTACCAACCGTACAATTATAGCACGTGTCCCCACAAACTCCAGTGAATCACACATCACATTATGTTGGACTCCTACCTCTTTCAAGTTCTCCCTAAACCCAGCCACCTACCTGCTGTCATCAGGGCACTCTGCAGTACGTGGGTGCACAGCTCTCAGCCTGCTGGGACCTATTCCATGATTCCTAGTGTGTAGCAGAAGTCAGCCAAGCAGATTGCCAGTGTTCTGTCGCGTGCCCATCATGATGTATCAGTAGCTGGAAGTGCTGTGCTCCTGTACGTGGACTTTGTTTTGCAAAGAAGGAAAGTAAAAGCAACATGTCAGTTGCAATTATGCTTAGACATTGATGGTGCACAATACTGTCACATAGCTTTTATTACTTGAAATGTAAAAATGGACATAGTGAAAACTTGCAAGAGATGTTATAAACTAACTATGGAAATTGTTCTCTTTTATACAGGTTTTATTTTAATTACGGGACATCTTAAAGTATAATTACCACTCATGCTTTTACTTAAGTGTCACTTTGTCTCAACCCTATCCCATAGGATGAACTAATAATAATGGACTGGGATTAGCATTTTGTAAGAGGTATATTATTATTTATTTTCCTAGGAATAACAGGGTACTTAGTGTCATCTAAAATAGAGGGCATTATTAAACCAAAACCACTTTTTCTATGCCAGCTATTTATAAACCTACATATGAATAGTTCTAAAATATAGGGTACTGAAATGACTAATTGTACTGAGTAGATACTCATTAGGGGTAAAACTGCCCACAAAGGGAAGATTTGTGTATGGAGTTCTGATATCACTCTGTCAGCCATTGCCAAGTTACTCTGATGACAACACAAGATTTTATTTCTTCTGCAGCCAATTACCATGGAAATAAGTAAGGGTTAGAGGAATGTAGCATTAGACATATTTCCACCATGTAGGGATACGGGGTCTCAAGAGTTCTCAAGAGAGTAGACAAAATGGCAGGATGCCAATCATATGGCATATAACTGAACTTTTACATGGTTGAATATCTATACGATAAACCTCAATTCCACCAATGTAAAGGCCAAAGACAATAGTTGGCAAGTATTTCAAAAGGAAACTCTCTACTTTGACACTGTTGCCACAGCATGTTTACGGTTCTAATTTTCTGTTGTATTCTTCTAATTTGATACATTGAAGAAAAGAGAAAATGAAGTTGAAGGAACATTTATTTATTGAGTTCCTTCCATGTTATTCTTTTTTTTTTTTTTAATTTATTTGTTATAGAGAGAGAGAGAGTGAGCACAGGCAGACAGAGTGGTAGGCAGAGGCAGAGGGAGAAGCAGGCTCCCTGCCGAGCAAGGAGCCCGATGTGGGACTCGATCCCAGGACGCTGGGATCATGACCCGAGCCGAAGGCAGCTGCTTAACCAACTGAGCCACCCAGGCATCCCCCATGTTATTCTTAATCAGGACTTTCTCCCGTGGCATTGAACACAGTAATCACCACAGATCCGTGAAGGATAATAATCCCCATTTGAGCCATCAGAAAGTAAAAGAAGGTAAGTTAACAATACAGGCTGGTAGCAGGCCTGAGTACTCCAGACAGTTAAATTTTCCTCTGCTTTACTCTGAAAAAGAAGAAACACTTAGACATAACCCATGAGGAAATATTTGTGTATAAGAATTTTCTTTGTGAAGTTTAGAAATAAACTTATTATTTTAAATGACATCCTGGTCTCCAATTTTTGTTAGGAAATGATAGGAAGTTGCAGTAGATCACTGTGGCAGACTGAATAATGGTCCCCCAAAGATGCCCGTGTCCTAATCTCTGACATCCATGAACATGTTACCTTACATATAGCAGAGAGAAATTGCATACATGATCAAATTAAGGATGTTGAAATGTGAAAATTAGACCATATTATACAGGTGGGTCCAATGTAATCACAAGGGTCCTTGTGGTTAGAGGGAAGGAAAAGAATCAGAGTGAGGAAATAGATGTGATGAAAAAAGCAGGAGGAGGAGGGTTGCTCTTTAAAGATAGAAGAAGGAGGGGCACCTGGGTGGCTCAGTGGGTTAAAGCCTCTGCCTTCAGCTCAGGTCATGATCCCAGGGTTCTGGGATCGAGCCCTGCATCGGGCTCTCTGCACAGCAGGGAGCCTGCTTCCTCCTCTCTCTCTGCCTGCTTCTCTGCCTACTTGTGATCTCTGTCATATAAATAAATAAAAATCTTTTTTAAAAAATCATTAATGTAAAAATAAATAAATAAATAAATAAAGAGAGAAGAAGGAGGGACACCTCAGTTGTTTAAGCATCTGCCTTGGGTACAGGTAACGATCCCCGGGCCTCAGGAGCAAGTCCTACATCTACATCAGGCTTTTTGCTCATCGGGGAGCCTGCTTCTCCCTCTGCCTGCCTCTCTCTCTCTCACAAACACAAATGAATAAAAAAATCTTAAAAATAAAATAATGATAGAAGAAGGAGGCGGAGCCGAGGAAGACAGTGGCCTCTAGAAACTGGAAAAGGCCAGGAAACGAATTATCCCCTAGAGCCTCTAGAAGGAATACAGCCCTGCTGACACTTTGTTTTGAGCTCTGTAAAACTCATTTCACATTTCTGACATCCAGAAGTATAAAATAGAGGCACACCTGATACTACTGTGCTTTGCTTTATTGTGCTTCACAGGTACTACATTATTTATTTTTTTATTTTTTACAAATCGAAGGTTCGTGAAAACACTGAGTGAGTCTGTTGGTGCCATTTTCCACAGCATTTTGTCACTTCATGTCTCTGAGTCACATTTTGGTAATGGTTGCAATATTTCAAATTTTTTCTTTATTATTATATTTGTTATGGTGATCTGTGATTAGTAATCTTTGGTGTTACTATTGTAATGGGACACTGAAAACCATGCCCATATAAAATAGCAAACTTAATGGATAAATGTTGTATATGTTCTGAATGCTCTACCACCAACCAGCCATCCCCTCATTTCTCTCCCTCTCCTTTAACTTTTCTCTTCCCTGAGATACAACAATTTTGAAATTAGGTCAATTAATAACCATACAATGGCCGCTAAGTGTTCAAGTGACAGAAGAGTCACATGTTTCTCATTTTAATTCAAAACCTAGAAATGACTAAGCCTAGCAAAGAAGACATGTTGAAACTGAGCTAGGCTGAAAGCTAGGCCTCTTGAACCAAATGGTTTCCTAAGTTGTGAATGTGAAATAAGAATTCTTAGGGGAAATTAAAAGTGCTACTCCAGTGAACACATGAATGATAAGAAAGTGAAACAGTCTTATTGCAGATATGGAGAAAGTTCTAGTGGTCTGGATAAGAGGTCAAACCAGACACTATATTCCTTTAGCCCAAAGGCTAATCCAGGGCAAGGCCTCTCTTCAATTTGATGAACACTGAGAGAGGTAAGGAAGTTGCAGAATAAAAGTTGGAAGGTTGGTTCATGAGGTTGGGTCACAAGGTTAAGGAAAGTTAGCCATCTCTGTAACATAGAGTACAAGGTGAAGCAGCAAGTTCTGATGTGGAGGCTGCAGCAAGTTATGTAGAAGAGCTCACTAAAACCATTAATGAAGGTGACTATGCTAAACATCAGATTTTCAATGCAGGTAAAACAACCTTATGTTGGCTTCAAAGCATCAAAGGACAGATTGGCCCTCCTTTTTTTTATTTTTAAAGATTTTGTTTTTTATTTATTTGACAGAGACAGAGAGATCTCAAGTAGGCAGAGCAGCAGGCAGAGAGAGGGGGGGAAGCAGGTTACCTACTGAGCAGAGAGCCCGATGTGGGGCTCCATCCCAGGACCCTGAGATCATGACCTAAGCCGAAGGCAGTGGCTTAACCCACTGAGCCACCCAGGCACCCCCAGATTGACTCTCTGTAGGGGCTAATGCAGCTGGTGACTTGAAGTTGAAGCCAGTGCTCATTTACCATTCCAAAACTCCTAAGGTCCTTGAGGATTGTGTTAGATCTATTCTGCCTATACCCTAGAAATGCAACAATAAAGTCTGGATGACAGAACATCTGTTTACAATATGGTTTACTGAATATTTTAAGCCCACAGTTGAGGACAATTGCTCAGAGGAAAAAAAAAAAAAAAGATTGCTTTCAAAATATGACTGATCATTGACAATGCACCTGGTCACTCAAGACCTCTGATGGATATGTACAATGAGATTAATGTTGTTTTCATGCTTGCTAACACAATATCAATTCTGTAGCCCTTGGATCAAGGACTAATTTTGATTTTCAAGTCTTATTACTTAACAAATACATTTCATGAGACTATAGCTGCCATAGATAGTGATTCCTCTGATGGATCTGAGCAAAGTGAGTTGAAAACCTCCTGGAAAGAACTGGCCATTCTAGATGCTGTTAAGAACATTTATGATTCATGAGGAGAGGGCAAAATATCAACATGAATAAGAGTTTAGAAGTTGATTCCAACCCTCTTGGATGACTTTGAGGGTTTAAGACCTCAATGGAGGAAATAAGTGCAGATGTGGTGGAAAAGGCAAGAGAACAAGAAATGGAAGTGGAGCCAGAAGATGCTACTGAATTGCTTCAATCTCATAAAACTGTAATGGTTGAGGAGTTCCTTCTTATAGATGATCAGTGAAGATGGTTTCTTGAGATAGAATCTACTGCTGGTGGAGATGCTGTGAAGATTGTTAAAATGATAACAAAAGTTTTAAAATGTTATGTAAATTTAATTGATAAAGCAGTGACAAGTTTTGAAAGGACTGACTTCAATTTTGAAAGATGTTCCACTGAAGATAAAATGCTATCAGCAGCATCACAGAGAAATCATTTACAAAAGGAGGAGTCAACTGACGCAGCAAAATTCTTTTTTGTCTTATTTTAAGAAATTGCCACAGCCACCCCAACCTCAACAACCATTATCCTGATCAATCAACAGCCATCAACATCAAAGCAAGATGCTCTACTAGCAAAATGATTACAAGTCACTGAAAGTTCAGATGATGGTTAGAATGTTTTAGCAATAAAGCATTTTTTAAATTAAGGTATGTACATTATTGTGGATGTAATGCTATTGCATACTGAATAGACTACAGGATATTCTATCTTTTTTTTTTTTTTTTTTTGAGAGAGAGAGAGTGTGAGCACAGGCAGACAGAGTGGCAGGCAGAGGCAGAGGGAGAAGCAGGCTCCCTGCTGAGCAAGGAGCCCGATGCGGGACTCGATCCCAGGACGCTGGGATCATGACCTGAGCCGAAGGCAGCCGCTTAACCAACTGAGCCACCCAGGCGTCCCACAGGATATTCTAAATGTAACTTTCATATGTGTGGGACAACAAAAATATTCATTTGACTCATTTTATTGTGATATTCACTTCGTTGCAGGGTCTAGAACCAAGCCTGAAATATCTTTGAAATATGCCTATAATAAATTTGCATTGTGTAAGACACTAAATTTGTGGCAATTGGTTACAGCAACAATAGGAAACTAATACAACCATCATCCCTACCCTAAAAATCAAAACAAAACAGGTAAAAGTACAAAATTAGAGTTTTTAAATGTATTAGAGAGCTAATGATTTAAAAAAAGAAACTAAGGAAATTAAATTTTTAAATGGACAAGTCTTTCCTAAGAGAAAGTCATATAGTTGCTTTTAATGCTAATAGTAGAAAAATGAAGAAACTACTCCTTCTTTTTTATTTATTTATTTAAAGATTTTACTTATTTATTTGTTAGAGAGAGAGAGAGAGAGTGAGCACAGGCAGACAGAGTGGTAGGCAGAGGCAGAGGGAGAAGCAGGCTCCCTGCCAAGCAAGGAGCCCGATGTGGGACTCATCCCAGGATGCTGGGACCTGAGCTGAAGGCAGCCGCTTAACCAACTGAGCCACCCAGGCATCCCGAAACTATTCTTTCAGAGATGGAGGTAAGGGGAAACCAGCTCAACCTTTAACTATGGATAGCTACATGTGGTTAGTATGACAGATTACAATCCCAAAGAGCCCTAGTCACAGAGTGAATCTGTACCTACTCCCCACCTCTCTTCCAAGAGGCCATCAGTAAGTATATAGAGACAATGCTGAAGTCTGGGAACAAGAAAAGAACTGAGAGACATCTTCCCCAGTCACACAGAGCTTTCACCAAAGCACAGGGCAGAAGGCACTAAACGCTGCATACTGCAAGGAGGGAAAGAGTAGAACAGTGACTCTTCCTGAGTTATGTAGGATATTTACTGGGTCTTTCACTGACTTGGGGGCAGTAGCCCACTGAAGGCTTGGTGGGGGTAGGAAAACTGAGCAGTCCCCTGGGGTGCATCAGTGGGTTAGAGAACCTGCATAGGCAGAGATGTCCTCAAATACAGAAAGTCAGGACAAGTCTGGAGAGCAAAAAGAACTTCCGGTAACTCAAAAAGTTAGGAATTGAGTTCTTAAACACGGAAGTATCTCTAGACAATTACTGGTGCTCATATCTCAAGCTCTACTGAAAATAAAGTCCTGATCCTGACTTCAAAGTATTTGAAGCCAGTGACAAATTTGATCTAACTAAATCTATCAAAAATCCTAAATTCAGCTCAACTACAGATTGGACTGACTCTGATCCTAGCTGTGATCCTAGCAACCTGACAGAGGAAGGGGAAAGCCCTTTGCTGGTAGTTTCTAATGTTATTGACACAATAGACTGCCATAGAATAAAAATTATAAAACATGTGAAGAAGTAGAAAAATGTGACCAATAAGGAAGAGACAGAAACAACCTGACAGTTAACCCAGATCTGAATTTAGCTAACCTGAACTTTAAAATAATTCTGGTAAATGTGTTACAGAGTCTAGTGAAAGCTGATGAAGGAAGAGATTGAAAATTTCAGGAGATATATAAAATTATTTTTAAAAGCTGAGTAGAAATGCTATAGCAATATAAGAAGTATGAAATTCATTCATTGTACACAAGAGCATACTGGACACAGCAGAAGAAAAGATCACTGAACTGGAAAAACAATAAAAATAAAACAGAAATACAAGGAGAAAAAAATCTAAACTGAACAGGGAATCCAAGACTTATTGAATGATTTCAAATCATCTAGCATATGTATAATTTGAGTTCCAGAGAGAGAGAAAGAGAGACAATGGGGCAGAGAATTATTTTGAAAAGATAATGGCTGCTAATTTTTCAAAATTAATGAAATATATCAACGCATACATTCTCGGCGTAACATAGTCAAACTACTAGACACACAAAAAATAAATAAGAAAATCCTAAGGACAGCTAGATAAAAAGATAATTTACATGCAAGAGAACAGAATAATAACAATAACGGTTTAACAGTCATCAGGAAAAAAAAAGGAAAAGCCAGAAGGCAATGGAGTAACATTTTTAAAGTACTGAAAGCAGAAACAGAACGCTGTCTATAGCAAATATATCCCTCAGAAATAAAAGCAAAATAGACATTTCAAGTAGACAAAGAGGTTTTAAATCAATAAATGCAATCTATGCTAAATGCTAATGGAAAATTTTTAGTATTAAAAAAATACAAGAAACATGCCTGTATTTATAAGGAAAAAATAAAAATCACCAGAAAGGGTAACTATAATGATATCTCTTAGATTTATCCATATAGTCACCCTTTCTGGGTAAATATATATTATGTTAATTAATATATATAAAATAAAATGTATTATATATTACAAGTAGAAGGGGAGAGTAATATATTATTATATCTATTCTTAACTATTAATACTCTACTGATCTATTATCTATAATCATATCCATTATTATATTAGATATTATATAAATATGCATTATATTACATAGTATAGTTTATAATTTATACATTTAATATTTAAGTATACTTTATATATGAAATTCTCTTACATTTATAATATATAGTATACTTAAATATAATATGTACATTTGCATATATATTTATATTTAATTTAGGACAATTTGACAATGTAAAGCAAAATAATAATGTACTTAACATAATAAGATATAAGAAAGTAAAATATATATAAAATCACAAAGAATAGGAGGGAGATTAAATAGAATTAAGCTGTTGCAATTTTCTACATTGTTTGAACAGTAATATTTGAAGGTGGACAGTGATAAGTTAAAGATGAATATCATACTCTCTAGAACATACACTAAAAAGTAGTAAAAATAGCCCACTAAGGAAATAAAGTATAATTCTTAAAAATATTTGATGAACTTAAAAGAAGACAAAAAAAGAGAAACAGGAAAATCAGATGGTACTGATAGAAAATAAATGCAATGATGGAATTAAACCCAATAATTTAAATAATTACATTAGATATAAATGTACTCCATAAAAAGGCAGAGATTTTCAGGCTGGATTTAGAAAGTTAGACCCAACTTTGTGTTGTCTTTAAGATACACACTTGAAATATAATGAGGAAATAAATAAAGACACAGATATACACTGAAATAAAGTAGAAAAAGCTGTTGTAGCTTTCAGAAAAAATAGACACTGAACAGAATATGATCATATTTTCAAATGATAAAAAGGCCAATTCACTGGCTAAAATGAACAAGTCAGGAAATGACAGATGCTGGCGAGGATGTGGTGAAAGGGGAACCCTCCTACACTGTTGGTGGGAATGCAAGCTGGTGCAACCACTCTGGAAAACAGCATGGAGGTTCCTCAAAAAATTGAAAATAGAGCTACCTTATGACCCAGCAATTACACTACTGGGTATTTACCCTAAAGATATAAACGTAGTGATCCGAAGGGGCACGTGTACCCGAATGTTTATAGCAGCAATGTCCACAATAGCCAAGTTATGGAAAGAGCCTAGATGTCCATCAACAGATGAATGGATAAAGAAGATGTGCTATATATATACAATGGAATACTATGCAGCCATTAAAAGAAATGAAATCTTACCATTTGCGACGACATGGATGGAACTAGAGCGTATTATGCTTAGCGAAATAAGTCAACTGGAGAAAGACAATTATCACATGATCTCCCTGATATGAGGAAGTGGAGATGCAACGGGGGTGGGGGTTAAGGTGGTAGGAAAAGAAAAAATGAAACAAGATGGGATCGGGAGGGAGACAAACCAAAAGAGACTCTTAATGTCATAAAACAAACTGAGGGGGGTGGGGGAGGAGAGGGGTTGGGAGAGGGTGGTGGGGTTACATTATATGTTTAAATAAAAAAAGCTTAAATAAAAAAAATTTTTTTTTAAAAGTCCAATTCATAAGAAAGCTTTAAGAATTTTAAACATATATACACTTAATGACAGAGCTTCAAAATACATCAACCAAACATTCAACACAACCAAGAGGATAAGTAGACAAATTCATTAATGATAGAGATTTTAACACCCCTCTGGATAAATGGAAAATTTTGCAACGATAGAGATTTTAATTGCTAGATCAAAGAACTAGCAACAGTAAAAGATAAGTAAAGATATAGAAGCTGAACAATACTACCAACCAAACTGAACAAATTAATATTTATAGAACATTCTATCCAACAACTCTGAGATACAAATTCTTTTGAAATGCACATGAAATAACCCAAACAAATCATATGCTGGGTCATAAAAAAGGTCTAAAAACTGTCAAGAAAATGAAATCACACAGATTATTTCTCTGACTACAACAGTATTAAATTAGAACTCATATGTAGAAAACCTCAAATTATTTAGAAATTATCCTACACACATCTAAATAACCCATAAGACAAAGAATAAACAACTAGGAAAAATTTTAAAATACTTCAAACTGAGTTACGAAGAAGATACAATAGATACGAATTTGTAAGATGCAGCTAAGGCAATGCTTGAGAGAAATTTGCTGATTTGAACTCCTGATTAGAGAAGAAATGGTTAAGATAAATGATCTCAGCTTTTATTCCAGAAAGTTAGGCAAAGTAGAGGAAACTAATTTGAACAAAAATTTAAGTTGTTTAGTAGCTATGTTTTATTTTTTTGCTTTCTATTTCATCATTGCTGCTTTTCACTTTATTTTCTTCTATTTTTTAAAAAAGCAGAAATTGACAAAATAGAAAGCATAAACAACACACCAACTAAAAACTTAAATGTTAGTTCTTTGAAAAGATTAATTCATTTTATAAAATCCTAGCAAGATTGGGGGCACCTGGGTGGCTCAGTGAGTTAAAACTTTGCCTTTGGCCCAGGTCATGATCCCAGGATCCTGGGATCCAGCCCTGCATTAGACTCTCTGTCAGCGGGGAGCCTGCTTCCCTTCCTCTCTCTCTGCCTGCCTCTCTGCCTACTCGTGATCTCTCTCTCTGTCAAATAAATAAATAAAATCTTCAAAAAAAAATCCTAGCAAGATTGGCCAAGAAAAAAAGGAGAAAAAACACAAATTGCTAGTGTCCAGGATGAAAGATGTAATAGTGCTGCAAGTCCTATAGTTATTAAAAGAAAAATAAGAGAATACTTAAACAATTATATGCCAGTAACTTGACTATAGATGAAATGGAAATCCCTTGAGAAATACAACTTACCAAAACTGAAACACATAAAAAATTGAAAATCTGAAAAGCCTTATGTATAACAGGAGAAATAATTTAAATTAAAATTTACAGGAGCACACAGAGATACACAAATTTGAAATCCATATGGCTTAACTGGTGAAGTCTACTAAACATTTCAGAAGAAATAATACCAAGCTTCACAAAACTTCTTCCAAAATAGAGGAGAAGAAAATAAACATTTCCCAACTCATTTATGGGGCCACAATAGCTCAAATTACAATTTTGACAAGGATATTGCCCAAAAAATGTCTAAAGGAAATAAAATTACAGGTAAAAATCACTTATGAATGTACATTAAAAATCCTCAACAAAACATTAATAAATCAAACACAGTGATATATATAATGGATTATATCATCCATAATTAATGGCATATATACAAGGAATGCAAAATTGACTTTTAATAATAAAAAATAATAATCACACTAACATAATAAAAGGGGAAATCATATGAAAATAAATGCATAAAAAGCATTTAACAAACTTTAAGGCTGATTTATGATAAAATTCTCAGCAAATTAAAATTAAGAGTATTTTCTCAATCTAATAAATGGCATCTATTAAAAATAGTTATCAACAAATTTAATGGCAAAATATTGACCACTTTCTCCCCAAGAGGTATAAGAATGTCTGTTCTCACTATTTTAACATTGTACTTAGTGGAAGTTGTAGTCATCACAATAAGGCAAGAAGAATAAACAAAAGGCATAGATATTAGTAGGGTAACAAAAAGAAACCATTTTTTCCCCCAAGATGATATGATTAAATACATAGAAAACTCTGAGAAATTCACTGGGGCAAAACTATTACAAATAATGAGTAAATTTAATGCATTGCAAGATATAAGGTTGAAATACAAAAATCAGTTTTCTCTATACTAACCAAAAAAATGAAAACTGAAATTTATAAAAGCATTAAAAAATGAAATACCCAGGAATAAATTTATAAAAGTTGTGTATTATGTCTGTCTTGAAAACTATAAAACATTGCTAAGAAATTTAAAAATCTCAATAAGCGAAAAGAGATACTGTGTTCTTGATTGGAACACTTTACATTACTAAGTATTCATTAGCCCCAAATTGATGTATAGATCTCACAAAAGTGACAAAGTAGCAACATTGTTTGAAGGAATTGACAGTGATTCTAAAATTTATTTGGAAATGCAAACTATAGTCAAAACAACCTTGAAAAGACAAAGTTGAAGAATTTCCACTTTCTGAATTCAAGACTTGCTCTAAAGCTAAAATAATCAGGACAGTTTATTACTGGAATAAAGAGATGTAAATAGATCTACATGTAAACAAGCAATTGATTTACAACAAAGGTGCAAGATCCGTGGGGAAAGCAGTGTCTTTTTAACAAATGGTGCTGGAAAAACTGTTCAAATGTCTGGATAAAAAAAGACCCTTCACACCATAACCAAAAATTAATTCAAAGTGGATGATAGGCCTAAATATAAAGCTAGAACTTTAAACCTTCCAGGTCTTTGAAACCTTTGAAATAGGCAAATTTTCTTAAGTTCCAGAAGGGTATCTTAGAGATCATACCTTGGTTTTTACCCAAGAGAGAGGAAAGTATATTTCCACAAAAAGAATGTGTACTATATTGTATAATTTTTTTAAAAAATTAAAGACTAGGGATGCCTGGGTGGCTCAGTTGGTTAAGCGGCTGCCTTTGGCTCAGGTCGTGATCCCAGCGTCCTGGGATCAAGTCCCGCATCGGGCTCCTTGCTCAGCAGTGAGCCTGCTTCTCCCTCTGCCTCTGCCTGCTGCTCTGTCTGCCTGTGCTCACTCCTGCACTCTCTCTCTATCTGACAAAAAATAAATAAATAAATAAATAAAATAAAGACTATTTGAACGAGAGAGCTTGTATGAGTGGGGTAGGGGTGTGGGGGGAGCAGAGGGGGAGGGAGAAAGAATCTCAAGTAGATTCTGAACTGACCGTGAAGCCCATTGGGGTTGTGGGGGCAGGGCTTGATCTCATGACCCTGAGCTCATGAGATCATGACCTGAGCTGAAACCAAGAGTCTGGTACCCAACCAATTGAGCCACCCAGGCATCCCTGTATAATTAAAAGTTGCTAAAAGAGGGGCACCTAGGTGGATCAGTCAGTTGAGTGTCTGCCTTTGGCTTGAGTCCAGGGTCCCAGGGATTGGGGGTCCGTGTTGGGCTTTCTGCTCTGCCTGCTTCTCCCTCTTCTTCTACCGCTCCCCCTGCTTATGCTCTCTCATTCTGTCAAATAAATGAATAAAATCTTTTTAAAAAACTGTTAAAGAGTAAAACCTTAACTGTTCTCCCTGAATGAATGAATGGATGAATGAATAAGAATGAACTGGTTAGTGGGAATTCTTTCAAATATCAAATGATCGCATTTGTATACTTTGAACATATTACAATCTCATGTGTTAATTAATTATACTTCCATAAAGCTGAAAGAAAAGAATGTTTAGAGAAGCTATATTCATAGCAGCCAAAAACTGGACACAATCCAGATATTCCTCAGCAGAATTGATAAACAAATTGAGGCATAGTTATACAACAGAATCCTACTCAGCAGTAAAAAGGTTAAGAACTACTAATTCATGCAACAATAAGGATGATTCCTAAAAATTTTTTCTTGAGAAAAAGAAGCCATTTATATAAAATCCAAGACTGGTAATAGCTAGTGTGTGCTGAATGGAATCAGAGAATGATTGCCTCTGGAAGGGAAGACTGACTGCATAGGGGCATAAAGGAACTTTCTGGGGTGATGAAAATGTGCCATATCTAGTTTTGGATAGTGGGTACGTGGGAGTATAGAATTGTCAAAACTCTTCAAATTGAATACTTGAGAACCGTTCATTTTACTATATGTAAAACATACCTCATTAATACTGTATGTAAAATTATAGACTCACCTGAGATAATAAATAATTCTATAACATACTGACAATTGTCTTTTGCAAGCATTTCTAAGAAATTTTAAAATGAGTCATCTTATCCTGAATATAACCAAGTGTCTACATATTACCATCATTTATGGAAAGTAGAGGGTAAAGAAACAAATTATTTGATACAACAAGGAAATAGAACAGCCAAACCCCAAATATGGAATATTCCAAAGGACAAATGTTAGTATTTCTTCTAAAGAAATGAGGAGGACCTGTTACAAACTTAGACAACCAAATCAAGTGTACTGCTTGGGCCTTGTTTGGATCTTTTACCGAGTAAACCAACTGTAAAAAAGCATTTTTGAACAGTTGAAGAAGTTGGAATATGAACTAGGTACTGGATGATAAAATGTTACTGACTTTGTTAAATGTGATAATGGTATTGTAACTACATTTTTTTTAAAGATTTTATTTATTTATTTGACACAGAGAGAGACAGCGAGAGAGGGAACACAAGCAGGGGCAGTGGGAGAAGCAGGCTCCCCACTGAGCAGGGAGCCTGATGTGGGGCTCGATCCCAGGAACCTGGGATCATGACCCGAGCTAAAGGCAGACTTTACATTTTAAATCTCAGTTGTTAGCAACATGTAGTGAAGTATTTAGAGTTAAATGGCAGGATATCTGAAATTTCTTTTAAAAGATTCTAGCATATATAAAAATGTAAGGGATGAGGATAAATGGAGCAAGTTTGGCAACAAGGTTAATAATTACCGACTCTAGGCAATGGGAACATATGATTCATTATACTATTTTATTTTGTGTATGCTGATAATATACAACACTAAAAATTTTAATAAATTATTTTTTTACAGATTATTTATTTATTTATTTATTTGACAGACAGAGATCACAAGTAGGCAGAGAGGCAGGCAGAGAGAGAGAGGCGGAAGCAGGCTCCCCGCTGAGAAGAGAGCCCGATGCGGGGCTCGATCCCAAGACCCTGGGATCATGACCTGAGCCGAAGGCAGAGGCTTTAACCCACTGAACCACCCAGGCGCCCCAAATTTTAATAAATTATTTTATGTGAACCACAAGTTACTCCCCCAGTAAAAGAGATAACTGGCTATCACTCAAGTTCTTATTCATATGCTTCCAAATTACCTATAAATCATTCACTGTTTTTCAACTATTATGTTGTACCTATCTTTTTAAGTCATTAAACAATTAACACTAATGAGTTAATTAAGGCAAATATCATAGTTAATAAAATTAACCTCTTTTTATTATTTTCTATAGTATATCATTAAATGAATTTTCATATATATTTTATATTATATTATTAGAATTAATACTATATATCTATATTTTATATATTTTATATATAAACAGATACTATCACTTTTCTTCTCTGAAAATCAAAATACACCCAAGCTCTATGAAGCCTTATAGACTTAATAAACTGGATCTTTTCTCCAAAGTTTTTGGATTTTTCAAATGTATAAAGTGAATGAAATTGATTTTTGCTAACATCAACTTCTGAACTCCAGTATGCATTTTTAAACTTATTACTGAACAAGTACAGAGCTAAAAGTAGAAGTGGACTGTCTTTCCCCATTACAATGACAATCTAAACTTGACACGTTAACAAATCTCAACCTTTTATTCGCCAAGGTAAAGACTCCTACTCTTCTCTCTTTCATTATTACCTCAAAGGACCTCTTTTCCAAGTCTTTTTTTTTTTTTTTGTAAAATATACTGAATTGTTTCTCATACTGAAATATTTGGTGGTTAATACTTTCTTTGGCAATGTTAGTCACACACTGATTATGTGCTTCCATTTTTAAGGAAGGCTAATTATAGATCAAGACATATACACACACACTACCTTAACACCCCGATGTCATGCAAGACTCCACTTAATTACCAACTACTCCACAAATCCATTCCTGATCCCACCTTCCCCATCTACCCATACCCCTTCTCTGCATTCCCAGTGGATTTGATCTGCATCACTTTTAGGATATGTATTATCTTCTGTCCACATTTCTGCCTTTGGAGAGATTGTGAGTCATCATGTAAAAATCCCTCTGCTCTGAAGTCAGAAATTTTAGTTTCTTCAACCTAGGCCACAAATCCAAAGTTCCTGGACCCATATCCTCATCTGTTATGGTGAAAGCAACATTAACCTACCCTGCAGTGTTATTCTGAGGATTAAATGAGATTCCCTGTGATCATAATACAACGTCTGTCGTACGATGTCCAGGACATAGCAAGATCTCCATACATGTTAGCAGTTTGTATTGTCACACAGTTATTTCCACTCATCTGTTTCTCATACTCCTTTGTAAGTTTCTCAAGGATAAAATTTGTGCCAATTAGTTCTTTGCATATAGTAAGGTCTTGAAAATAGTTCAAGAGGAGAAATAAAGGAAAAATGGCATTTTAAGTGGATAAGAAACATTAGGTAGCATTTTAAATAAAATGTGTTTACTTAACACAGAAGTCAGGGAAGTATATCATATTGGATGATTAGATTCTCTTCAGAGAATGCCAGCCAGTATAAGATTGCAGAAGAAGGACCTGTTTTAGAACTAATTTTAAATGTGTTGTGTTTATTAGCAAAGATAGGGGTAGTTTCTCTTAGCTTTACATTTCGTTTACCACACCATACTAAATAAGTAATTTAGCATTAAACAAAATAAAATCCCAGTGGTTAGATTGAATGTTTCGCTCTTCAGCAGTTGGTGCTGCCATTGTTAGAGGATGCCTCGAGCACCAAGGAAATACAGAATGAATCTAAAATGAAAGGGCGGGGTGCCTGGGTGGCTCAGTGGGTTAAGCCTCTGCCTTCAGATCAGGTCATGATCCCAGGGTCCTGAGATAGAGCCCGGAATGGGGCTCTCTGCTCGGCGGGGAGCTTGCTTCCCTTCCTCTCTCTCTGCCTGCCTCTCTGCCTACTTGTGATCTCTGTCTGTCTAATAAATAAATAAAATCTTTTTTAAAAATATAAAAAATAAAATGGAAGGGCAAAACAGGAAGCACAAGTAGAGAGATTTGAAAGAGATGACAGGCCAGAAGTCTGGGTGACCTTAAAGGATAAGAAGCTTCAATCTATCTGAATGGCAATAAAATACTCCTTGTTTTAATTGTGCCAAAAAAAAACTATGTACCAAATTCTGCATTCACAACAGCACTGTCATGGCTGACCTACTATAGTTATACCTACGAGTAGAAGAGGAAGAACAGAGTAAATCTTATTTCATTGGGAAAATACTAACAATTGATTCCTTTCCAAAGCTCGAAGATGCCATATGGATGGAAAATATCCAAGTGCTCTGAGCTACAGAATTATCTGAAATGGTAAAAGCTACAATCTAAAAAATGTAAAGGTAGATACGGTCTGCTTGGCTCCATGGCCCAAACTAGATTCAATTTTCCAAGTCTAGCTCATATTCAAGAGGACAAATAATCATTATCACATAAAATAAATGTGAGGAAAGAGCCACGCTGATAAATAGTGATGCATACATTCAAAGAGAAAAAGGAAAGACAGAAAACAATTAGGACATAGTCCTGGCAGAGGGGTCTAAAATGACATATTGTGGCCTTGTAGTTATCCAATTTATTCACAGTTTTATCATTTGATTGCAAAAATGAAAACTTTTATTGTGAGTGGTAGTCTTACAAGTATTTAATTTTCAGATTTTCCCCAAAAGAAATGATTTTCCCTATTATATACAATTATAGATGGTCCTTTCTCAGTGTGTCTCATCCAAGGTCATGAAAGTTTATACTTACGACCTAAATCTTCACAGATGGATGCCAAGTAATGAAGACATCTCTAAAAAGTTCAACCATCTAAAAGATTCCAATACAATACAGGACTCAGCTGCCATTGTTTGAAAGTGATGTTTATCACACAATCTAGCTTTATTCAGTTTATTTATGTATGCTGCACTTATTGTAGAACAAAATTGTAATAAAATATATTTGCATTTATAACCTAAGGCTACTGCAGGTACCCTAGAATTTCTGGAGCATATCCAATTCCATATAATTTTATTCTTTTTAACAAGTTAAATGTCACTTAATTTGTATGCCTTTGTAAAACTTTTCATAAATTTACAGTTCAGAAAAAAATTATCTGCAAGTAGAATTCTTTTTTTCTATTTAGAAAAATGCTATTACCATGCTTAAAATGATTTTAAATCTAAATCTCTTTCTGTTTAAGATACGGTCCCAGAAAGAAATATCCAGAGGCAACAGCCACTTGAGCCCCACTCCCAGTCAGGCACGGTGTAGGATGGGTTAGGATGGAATAGCTCAAGTCAGTGACGATTTACCAGCTGTTCCACCGCACCTTTGTTATACACCATGCTTCATTCTGAGCACATCAGAACGACTTCAAGTCTTCTGGGTTAGTCCTTCAGGCTTCAGAAGGACTATCCTTTTTGTTTCAAACTCTCCAGTAAATGGGGACTAAGAGCTGTGCCGACATCCTCTAACTCGTCCTCAGCAGTATCACTGGACTAAAGGTGCCCTGAGGGCCCATGTAGACCCAACTTCCCCTGGAAAAGCACCAGAAACCCAGGAAAGACTTTTCTGTCTAGTCTTCTTGAATGGCTTACTGGATTGTTTTTGCCTGTCCATTTCATTCTTACTTCCTGGAACCGCTGAGAAGATCAAAGTTTCTCATCTTTTCAAGTAGATTGTTTTTCTCTTTGCATTTTAGGTCTACTTTCTTGGCAATTTCCTCACTTCATCTTCTGATTTTTTTTTTTAAACTTCTTACTTTTTTACTTTTCATTAACTCTTTTTGTCTATGGTCTTTCTTTTTGTAGCAATCTGTTATGTACTTGAGGGATGTAGTATTTTTCTTTGATAGGGATACAAGTGCTCATTTTTTGGAGCCTTCTTAGCCCAGTCTAGATTCTTACCCCTGGGTTGCATTTCTTTGTTTATTTGAGTCTCCAGCATTGGCACAAAGTGATGCCTGATTGATTTCCCACTCATCTGTAATCATGGGGCTATATAAATTGACTTGACGATCTGAGCTCCAGGACGGGTTTACTTGTAAAAGTGAACCAGGGGTTTTACTGGGTGGTTATCTGACTGACTTGTTTTATCAGGTAACACTGAAATCATTTTCTTTAGCTCTTCTTAGGCTATTGAGAGTCCCTGAGAAGAATCCTTCAAGCCACTGACCAGAGGGTCCAATACTGGCTGTCAGAATTCTGGAAACCAAGTGGAACCAAGGGTTAGAAATGGAAATGTCTCACTCAGGTGGAGATATTCACTTAATGGTTTTTCAGTCAGAGCCTCCAGACTTAAAACAGATTTCCATACAAGGGCGAGTGGGTGGATTAGTTGGTTAAGTGTCCAACTCCTGATTTTAGCTCAGGTCATGATCTCTAGGTTCTGAGATCAAGCCCCACATAGGCTCTGCCAAAACAGAGTTCTGTACAATTTTGCTTTTAGCCTTACATTTACCACCACTTCTGGGGATACATATGGTCACAAATTCTTGAGTCTCTTTATTCATGGTTTATTTAATTATCAGTTTTCCTGACTCCCGGCTTCAAATCAGCTTTTCAGGTTTTGCTAAGACAGTCTGTCAAGTATATCTGCTTTTCCAGTTCACAATGGTAAGGTTATTGGCCCTCACCAGTTCTTTGGCCTTGTGATGGTAAGCCTGTGGATCTCAAAGGAGCAGTATTGCTCCCAAGGGGTACACTGGAAATTTGTAGATTTTTTTTAAATTTGTTTATTGGCTTGTTTTAGTTATCACAGTGATTGAGGGATACTGCTGGCATTTGATACACAGGAGATAACTTTATTTTTGCCATTCTATAAATAGTTTGCCTATTGAATGATATCATGGTCCAGTCCTAGATAATAATTCTGGCTATAGACAGAGTTCTAATATAGACTCTGAATTCTGCAGAAATGCCCTAAGTGGAAATAATTTTTTTACATTCGTAAAAGGAATTTTGCTTTTTTATTTCATTGATCTGATCACAAAGAACATTTTTCCTTTTCTAATATTTATCCACTCAGAAATGCAAATTAGCCATGTTGATTTTATTAACAGAACTTTGAAAAATTAAGCAAGCTGAGTTTGCAGGAGTGCTAGCTATTATTTTTGTTTCTTTTCACATTTTTAATTGAGTCCTCTGTGAGAATGCATAAGTAAGCCTTGATTCTAATTTATGATAGATACAACTAATTCAAATATTTAAAAATAATTAATGGCAGCCTCAAAAAGAGCAAAATTAATAAGGTCTACAAACCAATTTTAAAAACTTCAATTATTGCCTTATTTGTCTTGAACAACTCTAAACCATGAGTCTCCACTAGCATACTTAGGAACTAAGAAGGAAGGAAGAGGGGAAAAGTTCTTTTTTTTTTTCCAAAAAAATAAAAAATATGATACTACGAGAGTGAAGTGGTTTTTCCTCAAAGGGACTTAGTGTACTGTTAAAAGAGTAATTCCCTTACTATCACTTCCTCACAGTTTAAAAGTCACAAAATGGAGAAATGAGGAGCTCTCATGCCAATAAGGATTCTCTTTCAATATCTGGAAGTTAATATTTTCATCACACATATATTAATGCATATCTTATTTCCCCTGTGATTTGCCTCGTCTTGCATTATTCTACATCAATGATAGACTTCCAGAAAAGGACTTAAATAATGTTGTATTTCGTGTTTCATCTTCAAAACGTAACATGAGACGTCAAACTGTCAAAACTAATTAACCCATTATTTTTTGCGAAGGTAGAATACATGTACATTGGTCATATTATACTTATAATTTTCAAGATAATTTTATTAAATAATTTATACAATAGCCTGTGGGCTATTGTAGTTAAAAATAATAAAAATACTTCTTATATAACATAAGAAGTTGCTAATAATAGAGAAAATTATTTTTCCAAGCATATCACCATCAGTGAACTAACAAGTTTAAACTGTTCAGAGCAATCACTCACTAAAGGGTTAACATATGGTGTTTCAACCATGGCCACTCTTTGAGAATAAATCATTTACGATAATAATTTTATTGCTTGAACTATTTACATAGGATCTCCCTCATTCAAGTCATCATAAAGTAAATATCTTTATTTGTTTTCAAGTTTAGCTTAATGTATATATAAGTAACATTGCCACCTCATTCCCAATGACACAGTGCATATTATATTTTGAAGCAGGATTTCGATGCTTAGACTTTTGTGGGCAAAAAAATACTAGCATGCCCAAAAGTCTATTGTTTCCGTGCCTATAAATTACTCTTCTGGTAATTTCCCAGATGTTTCCAGCTTGCTATACCTAGTTGAATACAAGCTAATGAAAGTCTCCTCATTTCCACCATCCCAAGTCATTCATTCAGTAAATACTATAGAATGTCATAGACTTCTTTTTCAACGAAAAAAAAAAAAAAAGCTTCAGAGCAGCTCAGGGAATAGAACCAGGGGGCTATGCATATCAAATATTTTATCTCTAAAGAAAAAGGAAAAACATACCAAGTATATCCCAACACAAAATATTTTATTAATGCTTTAAAGACATTTATATCTGTGGGAGTATATTAAAGGGGTTTTGAAAGTGTCATTCAAACCCAGCAATAATAAAAAGTCACATAAACAAAAAAATAATAACTTTTCTTGTATCCAGCAGAGAACTAACACCACAAAGCAACCAAGTAACCTGAAATCTATGAAAACACAGGCCCTTCCAAATAGAAAGGAAATGAGCTCTGGCTAAATTGTAGCAGAATACATGAGGGAGAGATGCTCCACATAAGTAAGATTTCCTCTAAAATTATTAACAAATTTCTAAGGGCTCATTGTGAGCTAACAAGAGCATATACAATTTCTGAGAACTGCTGACCAAAGGATGGTCTGCTTGCAGGTTCTTTTCTACTGACATTTACTGGGCACCAAGGAAAAAGGCTGTGGGCAGGGCAAGAGACCAGAGAAATCCTTTCTCAGTACTATAAACCTGGGAAGGGGAGCAACCACCGCTATGGAAAAATCCCAAAGTTCCACCAGATCCTTCTCCCCTGTGGGACTGAACTCTTAGCCCAGTGGGCAAAGGGCAGAAAACCTGTGCTTCTAGGGCACAGATAAAGCCCGTTTGAATCTGAAATAAGGGTAAAAGAAAAAGTTCTTGTATCCCTGGAGAAGGGATGGAAAACCCGGACCATGAATGGTCTCCTTTTGCTGAAGAGAGGATGAAAATTCTTACACACAAGACCCACCATGGCAAAATCTGGCTGCCACATATGCCTAAAACTAAGGCTGAACTAGGATACACAGAATCACCTTTGCTTCTACGTCTAGGCCAAACACTGAGTAGCAAGCACTCACAGTTTTCCATTATAAGAAAGTCAAGAGGATGGAGAAATAAAACCCCACTCTTAAGCATAAGCACAAAGAAGGATAAAAGTAGAAGATGGACAAGAAACATAACACTTTAGTAACCCATACCATATATAAGATAATGCCAGAAAGTTTTGCAGTTGGTTGTGCACAGAAGGTAATCATAGCAACAACACACAAATATAAAACAACTCACTCCTCGGTACTTAGATACAAACTCCAACACTAATGACCTAGAAGAAAAGCCTTGCCCATTTCTAGACATAAATTCTGTTTACTTTGGTCTTTACTGCTCTATGTAAGTATGAGCATTCTGAAGAAAAAGAAAATCTCTTGTAAAGTGACTAGGGAATAAGCCTAACCAGTTCGAAGATGAACCAGATATTGAAACTATCAGAAATGGAGTTAAAAATAATTGCTCTTAGGAGTGCCTGGGTGCCTCAGTGGGTTAAAGCCTCTGCCTTCGGCTCAGGTCATGATCCCAGAGTCCTGGGATCGAGTCCCGCATTGGGCTCTCTGCTCAGCAGGGAGCCTGCCTCCTTTTCCTCCTCTCTCTCTCTCTCTCTCTCTCTCTCTCTCTCTCTCTCTGCCTGCTTATGATTTCTGTCTATCAGATGAATAAATAAAATCTTAAAAAAGCAATAAGTGCTCTTAACATGTCAGTGGCTCTTAGTCATCAGAGAAAGACAAACACCATATGATTTCACTCAAATGGGAATTTAATAAATAAAACAGATTAACATAGGGGAAGGGAGGGAAAAATCAAATAAGATGAAAACAGAGACAAATCATAAGAAACCCTTAACTATAGGAAACAAACTGAGGGTTACTGGAAGGGAGGTATGTGGGGATGGGGTAACTGGGTGATGGGCATTAAGGAGGACACTTGATATAATGAGCACCGGGTGTTATATGCGATTGATAAATCACTAAATTCTACCTCTGAAACTAATAATACAGTATATGTTAATAAAAACATTTAAAAATATGTCGGTAGCTCTAGTTTAAAAGATGGACAAAATGTATTAAGAGAGGTTCAGCCAACAGATGGAAAAATCTAATGGAAATACTAGAAATAAGCATGGTAACAAGATGAATATCTGTGGCAGGCTTGTAGGTAGACTCAACACAACTAAGGAAAGAATCAGTAAACTAGAAAATAGGACAATAGAAATTTCATAAATCAAAGCACAAAGACAAAAAGGAATGAAATCAAAACAGAAAGAGCATCCAAGAATTATCAGAGTCTAAAATTTGTATAATTGAATACTAGAGAAGAGGAAAGAAAGAATTAGGCTGAAAATATATTTGAACACACAATGGCCAAGAATTTTCCAAAAATGATAAACCACACCAAATCAAAAGTATAAAAGATTAAAAAATTAGAACAGAAGATAGGAGAGAGGAATTTGGAGTATGCAGTTGTAAGTTTCTTATACTACACAGGAAATAAGTTGATATTATTTGAAGGTAGACTGTTATTAAAGATGAATATTTAAAACCCACTAAAAATTTAAAGGGGTATAAATAAAATATAATTGATTTTTAGACAAAAATAATAACACTACATTGTGGAGTTTATAACCTCTCATATATGTAAAACGTGTAAGAGCATAAAGTCAAGGGAGGGAAGAAATAGAAGTAGACTATTAAAAAGTTTATCTACTCCATATGGTGTAATACCACTTGAAGGTAAGCTGTGATAAATTAAAGATACATGTTATAAACAAAAGTAACCACTAAAATAACAAAAGGAAGAGTTCTTTAGATTTACAAACATATCAGTGGTTGCTTGGGGATGCCAGTGGTTACAGGGTGGAGGGTTTGGGTGGCATTCAGGAAAAAAAGCATGAAGTAATGGAGTGATATGTTCACTATTTTGAGTGCAGTGATAGCTTCATATGTATACACATTTCAAAACGTGCCAACTGTACCCTTAAATATGTGCAGTTATTTGTATCAATTACACCTCAATAAAGCTGTTTTTAAGAAACTCTATCAAGCAAACAGCCTAGCTTTTAAAAATGAGCAAAATATTTGAACAGACACTTCCCTAATGAAAGTATATAAATTGTCAAACAAAAGACATTCATGAAAAGATGGCTGGCCTCATTAGCCATTAGGGAAATGCAAGTTAAAACTACATTGAGATGTCACTTCACCCCTCCAAGGTGTTTGACAACACTGAGTGGTGATGAAGATTCAGAACAACTGGAACTCTGATACATAAAAAATAATACAGCCACTCTGGAAAGCAGTTTGGCAATTTCCTATGAAGTTAAACCTACTTATCATAAACAGTGGTTCTTTTCCTAAAGTATTTATTTGAGAGAAATAGAAGCTTGTATTCTTAAAAAAAAAAGCTATACATGAAATTTCTGGTAACAATCTAAATACCCCTAAACTCCTGAATGGATACACAAACTGTGAAACCCCCATAGACAAGGGAACCTATTTAGAAATAGAAGGGAACAAATTGATACATACAACAACACAAATGAACCTCAAAACTATTTCACTGAGCAAAAGAAAGAAAATGCATTGGAACATTTACTATATGATTCCCTTTATATAAAGTCCTAGAGCAGGCAAAGCTAATCTATGGACTAGCAAATAGATTGGGGATTGCCCAAGGCTGGGAGTGGGAAAAGAAGGGGTGGAAAGCAGCACAAGAGATCTTTGCGGAGTGATAGTATTATTCTAAATCTTAATTTTGGTAGTGGTTACATAAGTCTAGAAATTTTGTCAAAATTCATCAGGCTCTATGTATAAAAATAAGTGCATTTTATTTTCATGTAAAGTCCAACTTAATAATGTATATTTCAAACTAAAAAAGAGAACTTAAGGTCATGGTGGTAGTCAGTGATGTGGAAGAAATCGTCCCAGTTTCTTTTACCTACACCAAACCCTGGGCTTAATTTTATTAACTGGTATTTTATAGATGGATTCCTACATAAGTAATTCAGATATTCAGCAAGAAAAAAAATCTTACTTCCTCACAATACAATCTCCTTTTAAAGGTCTGATAGAAGTAGAGACTAATGCTATGAAGTTTTAAACTACACTTACAAAGTCTTAACACTAAAGAAAAGGCTGTGACTTCTGGGCTATGCATTCTATTTAATAGAACTATCCATTCATATTAATCTTCTTAACCTTCTAAGGATGAAATGCTTGATAATTTCAACATAAAAAACACCACCGAAGGCTTCATCTGTTATGCTGAGAATTGGTATGTTAACTTTCAAAAGCAGGATTCAAATTAATATGGACACTGACAACTATGTCAAATAGCAAATATGCAAGGAAAAGAGATTGGAAAAACACACACCAAAATGTCAACTGAGTTGTGGTACAATGGGTGATTACTTTCTCTTCTACTTACTGATATTTTACAGTTTCCATAGTGATTATTGTATTACTTTGTGATAAAAATGAGTAAAAATTATTTGTAGTTGTTTAAGCACAAGTAAAAAGATAAATACATTTCTCATTGTTCTGCATACCTCTTTATCTGGAAGTTTTGTGCACCTGACACTGACAATGTTTTAAGATGAGTAGAACATATATGCTTTAGCTAACTTTTGAGTATCTTTCCTAATTTTGAAAAGGGATATTTCCTGCCTACAGTTTCTATTTTCTAGCACAAAGCTTGACTTGAGCAGCTGTATAAACACATACTGAAAATTCATATGTTGGCAATAGAAAGTTAAGCAGGGCAGAGAGCATATTCTACAGACATCTGGACTTAGATCCTCTTCCCCAAGGACACTGACCTCCAGATAGTGTTGACAGGACAGGTCATTCATCTATCCTAACATGGCCCTCCTACCAGCACTTCCCTGGACTTCCTAAAAGAGCAGGTTGGCCGGCTCCACCCTCTTAACGTTCTAGGGAGCTGCCAAGCTACTCATCGCAACCAGACCTAGGAGAGGTTTTCCTTATTTTTATATTCAAATTTGTACACGTTTCTCATTCTATTTACAAACCCCAAAGTATTCTGCCTCCTAAGGCGAGAGCCTGAAATTTCAGTGCTCAATCTACAGGTAACTATTGTACATCCCACGATATTCTTTAGTCTCTGGTCCCTAATGTGAACTCAGACTGTTACACCAGGTAATTACAAACCAGCAGCAAATGACTTACTGGGGGAGGGAGGTTAAGGCAGGCAAACAACCTAAAGGGAAGAGCATAGCCTCAGCACTTTTCTTTATGAAGCCAACCTGGTTTTGCTCCTTTTTTTTTTTTTTTTAAAATGAATATAAAGGAAGACACTGCAAGCTCAGGTAGAGGTCTCTTTGATTACTTCAAAGCCATTCCAGACCATCAAGTCAACCCTGTGTCATCCACACTTTAATATTGATATGGGATTCCAAAGCAAACCCCAAAGCATGCCACTGTGCATTGTGTCTTCATTACTTTCTGGGTCCTCTCTGCCTTATCTTGCCTTAATAAAGTCCTTGTCTCCCTCTTCATCCCTGTTTTTTACATTGATATTCTTGGCTCCTTTGTGGTTGCTTCTGTAACTGACTAGTTAGTATAAGAATTAGAGATAATTTATGTAAAAATTCAGTAAGTGGTTATTATTGTCCTTGTTTTCATTAGTACCACAATCTACCTGTATTTTTCCCTCCCTGGTCCCATGTTTTCCATCCTACCAAGTTTGAAATCTTTTTTATGCATTCTAGACTCTTGCTACTCAAAGTGCACCTGCAAACCAGCATCATTAGTGTCATCCAGGAGCTTTTTCCGGATGCAGTATCTCCAGCCCCAACAAAGCCTGCGGAATCACATTCAACTTTTAAACAAGAAAATGGTTCATATGCATTGGGTACTAGAAAAGCATAGGCTAGAACACTCACAGCTGGTGCCTTTTTGCTTGTTTCGATTTTCCTCTAAAATCACTGTGCCTTTGGTATCAGCAAACCAAATCTTGTATCCTTACCATTTTGTACTTTTCCCACATGCTGTCTGACATTGCTGCATAAAATCAGTCTCCTTGCCCCTTTTCTATGATTATCCAGATTTTACTAGTTAATCAAGGCCCATCTCTAGGTCAACTTTTCTTTGATGAAGAATTAAAAAAACATCGGGGCGCCTGAGTGGCTCAGTGGGTTAAAGCCTCTGCTTTCCGCTTGGGTCATGATCCCAGGGTCCTGGGATCAAGCCCTGCATCGGGCTCTCTGCTTGGCGGGGAGCCTGCTTCTCTCTCTCTCTGCCTGCCTCTCTGCCTACTTGTGATCTCTATCTGTCAAATAAATAAATAAAATTTAAAAAAAAAAAGAATTAAAAAACATTGACTTTGTTCTCTGACCTGACCTCAGCACTCACTGCCTTTACCAGACAGTGAGTAAAAGAGAGTCTGTATATTGAGTAAACGCCATAGCCACATGTGCCAGGTGATCTCGAGGTATCCCTTAGCGGCAAATAGGGCTCCAGATGAGTGTACAAGTGCCTGTCTGTGAGACAGACTGAGCTGTCGCGGGGGAGAGTACCAAGATGGCGAGCACTTTCCGGCTTGCCCTGCAAGCAATGAGAGCTCCAGAGCTCGTCCATCATTAGGCCCTACAGGGCCAAACCTGAAGCCTCGGCGGAAGCTCCATGACAAGCAAAGAGGCCTTTTTCGCAGAAACGCTGGGCCGGCCAGCCTGCTCTCTGTGCGGGCCCTGGCGCTGGCAGGTTGCCGGGAACTAGTGCTCCAGTTGCTGTAACAGTCCCGTGGGACCCAGGAACACAAGCCCCCCGGGTCGCCAGAGCCAGGAGGTCACGGGCATCCCCTGGGCCACGGCCGCAAAGACCCGGGCACCAGACGCGTGTAAAAGCTCCCCTTCAGGGCCTCCCGGCGCCCAGGCGCGCGGCGGAGGCAGAGCGAGCAGGTGAAGATGGCGCCCGCCAGTCTCCGGCCGGGGCGAGAGCGAGAGCGGGGACGCGGCCCCACAGGCGTTTCAAAGCCCACGCCCGCCCCTCTGCCCAAGGCTCCGTGACAAGCAAAAAGCGAGCGAGCCTTTCCCAGGCACAGTCCGGCGTCTTTCCTTGGCTGCCTCCGTGCTGGACCCTGAGGCGGGTAAGTCCAAGGGCAAGAGCTCTTCAAGAGCTGTTTCTCATTTCGGAGCTGGTGGGTCTCCTGGAAGTGAACCCCGTTCAAAGCTACACGATTTGAGGGCTTGTTCCTCAGGTCCAGGTCTTAAAAGTTGTGGTGTCAGGTTCGAAACCTTTGCTCCTCAGAGAGGAGCTCTGGGTTTTGGGTTCAGTCTCGAGTGTGGGTCGCTGTGCCCAGGTTCATGGTGAAAGCGTGTCCCAGCCTCACCTAGCTGCTTCCTTGTGGGCCTTCCTTTGTTGGTCCAGTTTTTAGGTTTTTTTCAGATGGAATTTTCCATACGTAGCTGTAGCTTCCCCGAATTTGTGGGAGGAGGTGAGATTAGAATCCTCTTAGGTAGCCATCTTGAACCAGAGCCTCCAATAGAGCGATATAAAAACACAGTGAGACCAAAGTTTTTAGATTATTCATGTTGAATACAGGAATTACTTGGTTTTATGTTAATTCGATAAGTATTTATTGGCTCTTACCACAAACAAGGCATATTTTTTAGGAGTGTGGTGTAGATCAGTGTCCAAACATGAAATACCTGCCCTCCAGAATCTTATATTCTAGCCCTCTATACTTGAGTGAATTTTCTCGTCTAACTCTGCATTTAATAGAAATACAGTTGTAGAATAATTGTTCACATCCAATTGTTGTATCACCAGGGACCTATTACTATGGAATATTTTTCTTAGACTGTTAGATCTGAAAGTAAAATAGAAGGCATTATAAATTATTTATATATTATCTTACTTTTATGCTTCATATAATTTTTACATGAAGAAAAAAATCATTATCAATTTTTAGTTGGTACAGAATGAAATAAAAGTCCTTAAACAGAAGATGTGTAAGCTGACTTTATCACTCAAAAATATGTTTGTTTTGTTTCATTGAATTCCTTCAAGGGATGTGTGTGTGTGTGTGTACGTTATGTGAGCATAATGTGAGCATTAACTTTCAGTTAGCAGGCCGTACTATTCCTTTTTAGTAGACGTTTTATACAAATATAGCATGAAGTGCACAAATATTTAATGTACAGCTGAGTGAATTTTTGCAAGGTAAACACGTCCATGTAACCATCATCTAGATTAAGAGATAGAATTTTACAAGCACCCTAGAAAAATTCTTTTATGTTCCCTCCCAGTGCTTACTGCCCTCAAAGGTAACAACTAATCTGACTTCTGTTCCCAAAACTCAATTTGCCTATTGTTGCAATTTATAGAATGTGAAATACACTATATGCTTATTTGTGTCTGACTAGTCTTGTTCACAGTTACACCTGTGAGATCCATCTATGTTGATGTGCATGACAGTGGTTTCTTCTTTTTTATTGCAATGTACTATTTCCTTGAATAAGCAACAGTTTGTGTATCCAGTATACTGTAAATTTTTTTTTTAAGATTTTATCCATTTACCTGACAGAGATCACAAGTAAGCAGAGAGGGGAGGGGGGTGGGTGGGGGAAAGCAGGCTCCCTACTGAGCAGAGTCCCATGCAGGGCTCTATCCCAGGACCCCGGGACCATGACCTGAGCGGAAGGCAGAAGCTTTAACCCACTGAGCCACCCAGGCATCCCTACTGTAAATTTTAAAAAATATTTTATATATTTATTTGATAGAGCACAAGCAGGGGGAGTGGCAGATAGAGAGAAAGGAGAAGCAGACTCCCCACGGAGCAGGGATCCCGACCCAGAGCTGGATCCCAGGCCCTTGAGATCATGAGTTGAGCCAAAGTAGACACTTAACCAACTGAGCCACCCAGGCGCCCCTATCCAGTATGCTGTAGATGGGTGTTTGGGTTGTTTCTGTTTGGGGTTATTACAAATAACGCTGCCATTAGTATTCTTACAAACATTTTTTATCACGCACCTGTACTCATTTCTTCTGGGTGTATTCCCAGGAGTAGATTTTTGGATTGTAGGGTTATGCATATATTCATGTAAATACTACCAATTTATTTTTAAAAGTGATTATGCCGATTTACTCTCCAACCAACATCATATGAGTTGTTCCACATCATTGTCAACATCTAATATTGTGGGATTGTTGTTTTTTTTTCCTTTGGTTTTAGGCATTCTGGAGGGAATGTACTGATATCTCCTCTTAGTTTTAATTTGAATTTGTTGCATTTTGAGCAACTTGTTATATGTTTATTGGCCATTTTGGTTATCATCCTTGCACATTTCTACTTGGGTTTTTATTTTTCTCATTGCTTTGCAGGGGTTTTTTTTTTTTTTTTGATACATATCCTTTGTCAATGTATCAGCTTTCATGAGGTTATATCACTCAGTAAACATTCTCAAAATTTCAGTGGCTTATTCTTCAAGATCAAAAGCTTTTGCACAGCAAAGGAAACAGTCAACAAAACCAAAAGACAACTGACAGAATGGGAGAAGATATTTGCAAAGGACATATCAGGTAAAGGGCTAGTATCCAAAATCTATAAAGAACTTATCAAACTCAACACCCAAAGAACAAATAATCCAATCAAGAAATGGGCAGAGGACATGACCAGACATTTCTGCAAAGAAGACATCTAGATAGTCAACAGACACATGAAAAAGTGCTCCATATCACTCGGCATCAGGGAAATACAAATCAAAACCACAATGAGATACCACCTCACACCAGTTAGAATGGCTAAAATTAACAAGTCAGGAAACAACAGATGCTGGTGAGGATGTGGAGAAAGGGGAACCCTCCTACACTGTTGGTGGGAATGCAAGCTGTTGCAGCCACTCTGGAAAACAACATGGAGTTTCCTCAAAAAGTCGAAAATAGAGCTACCCTACAACCCAGCAATTGCACTACTGGATATTTACCCTAAAGATACAAATGTAAGGATCCAAAGGGGCATGTGCACCCGAATGTTTATAGCAGCAATGCCCACAATAGCCAAACTATGGAAAGAACCTAGATGTCCAACAACAGACGAATGGATAAAGAAGATGTGGTATATATACACAATGGAATGTTATGCAGCCATCAAAAGAAATGAAATCTTCCCATTTGCGACTACATGGATGGAACTAGAGGGTATTATGCTTAGCGAAATAAGTCAGTTGGCGAAAGACAATTATCATATGAGCTCCCTGATATGACGAAGTTGAGAGGCAAAGTGGGGTTTTGTGGGGTAAGGAAGGAAAAAATGAAACAAGATAGGATCGGGAGGGAGACAAACCATAAGAGACTCTTAATCTCACAAAACAAGCTGAGGGCTGCCAGGGGGAGGGGGCTAGGGAGAGGGTGGTTGGGTTATGGACATTGGGGAAGGTATGTGCTATGGTGAGTGCTGTGAAGTGTGTAAACCTGGTGATTCACAGACCTGTACCACTGGGGCTAATAATACATTATATGTTAATAAAAAAGAAATTAAAATTTCAGTGGCTTAGAACAATGAATATATATTTCATACTCACTTTACCTGTTGTTTGCAGATCTGTTCAGTACTTCCAGATTCTGCTAGACTAAGCTGGGCTTGGCTTGGCTTGGCTTGCTTGGCTTCATTTATCTTCTCATTCTAAAAAAATGAGTGGTAATTGGACTCACTATCTGAGATATCCTGTTCTTGTGATTGGAAGTTAGAACAAGAGGTGGGGCTTAGCAGAAACTATTAATCCCTCTAAAAGCAACTATTCATAGGTACCTGGGTGACTCTGTAGGTTGAGCACCCCACTCTTGGTTTTGGTTCAGATCATGAACAAGCCCCACAGAGGGCTCTGCACTCAGCAGGGAGTCTGCTTGAGATTCTCTCCCTGTTCCTCTGCCCCTCCCCCACTAGTGAGTTCTCTCACTCTTTCTCTCAAATAAATATATCCTTAAAATATGCATATATGTATTTTATAACCTTTGAAATACATATATATATATAGAGAGAGAGAGAGAGAGAGAGCATACCTATCAGTCATAGGAAACATCATGTCCATTTACATACCATTGGCCAAAACAAGTCACACAATCAAGCCCAAACTCACTGGAGCAGGGAACTATCTTCTCCCTAGAAGGGAGGATAAAGAGGACCAGGGAAACCAGAGATGAGAACAGTGAACAAATAATACAGTTTACCACAGTTGGAGGTGTGTTACAAAGACTTCCCACTCTTCCTTAATAATGTCTTCCAATAAACAGAAATTCTTAATAATAAGGAAGTACAATTTAACAAGTTTTTATTTATGATTTGTACTTTTTATATTTAAATTTTATAAGAACATGATGGTATTCTTCTATGTCAATAACTGGCACTATTTCTATAAAGGACCAAATAGTAAATATTTCTGCTTTACGAGCATCAAACTGTCTCACAACCATTCAAATATGTCATTGTAGCACAAAAGCAGTCAGAGACAATATATAAATGAATGGGTGTGCCTGTATTCCAATAAAACTTTATATACAAACTTTAAAACTTTATTTGCAAAAATAAAGTGGCAAGCTTGATTTATTTGCTGATCCCTATTCTATGTTATCCTCTAGAAGTTTTATTTTTTAACCTTGAGCAATTGCATTCACAATTAATCTGTCTGGAATTTTTTGTGTGTTTGATATAAAATGAGGGAAGAATCATTTTTAAGATATGCACATCCAATTGACCTAGTATCATTAATGGCAAAGACACCATTTTCTAATGTGTTAGAGAAGTATCTTTGTCATTAATCAAATAATTATATGTGTAGATAAGCTTAACAATTTTGATCTTCTTTTTCCAATATTACCTATTCTCGTTAGGCCTTTGCTTTTCTATCTAAATTTTAACTTCAGCCTTTTTATTTGCAAACACACACGTACACACACACCTGCTAGAATTTTTACTGGGATTTCATTTTTTAAAATATACAAACACACAAGCACACACACACACTGGAAAGGATTGACAACTTTTTAGTAGTTTTCCAACCTATGGATCTATCTATTTACTTAGTTGTTTTAAAATTTCTCCCAGTAATAATTTATAATTGTCTCTGTGGAATGCATGCATGCATATTTACCAGAAGCAAAGAACATTTTATAATATAAAACAATTCAAATGGAAGATATAGTGACCCTAAATGTATGTGCAGCTTAGAATATAGCTTCAAAATACATACAGCAAAATGTGATAGAACCAAAAGGAGAACCAGAAGATCCAGAGTGAGAGCAGGAAATTTTAATTGATCTCTTTGTAAAGAAAAAACAGTTGAATCACAAGATTATCAAACACGTAGTAAATACATACTGGATCATAAAGCAATTCTCAAGAAATTTCAAAGGATTGAAATTACATACTGTGTGTTGTTCTGAGTGCAATAAATTGAATATTAATAACAAATTTAACTATGTCTACTTTAGCTGAACTTAGTGGAAGAATTATATCAACTTTGTTTTGGTTAGTACTAGTATGATAAATCTTTTTCGTCCTTCTACTTTAACCTTTCTATGGTTTTATGCTTACGATATGCCTTTTGTAGCAGGCTGTAGTTGTTTTTTGTTTGTTTAATCCAGCCTGGCAATCAGTTTTTTTTAAGCTAATGCAGTCTAATTAAAAGTATGTAGTCTGTTTCTTTTTCATGAGATTACTGATATTAAATTACCAACACATTTTCTTTCTTTTAATTAGTTTCAAGGGTAGAATTTAGTGATTCACCAGTTGCATACACACCAGTGCTCATTACATCAAGTGCCCCTCCTCAATGCCCATCACCCAGTTATCCCATCAATGCCTCCCCTCCAGCAACCCTCAGTTTGTTCCCTATAATAAGGAGTCTTATAGTTTGCCTCCCTCTCTGTTTTTATTTTTCCTTCCCTTCCCCTATCTTCCTCTGTTTTGTTTCTTAAATTCCACATGTGAGTGAAATCATAGGATATTAGTCTTTTTCTGACTTCCTTCACTTAGCATAATAACCTCTAGTTCCATCCACGTCATTGCAAATGGCAAGATTTCATTCTTTTTGATGGCTGAGTAATATTCGTGTGTGTGTGTGTGTGTGTGTGTGTGTGTGTGTGTATCACATCTTTATGTATTCATCCATCGATTACCAACCCATTTTCTACGAATTTCATCTTCTTCTTTCTTTCTTACTCTCTTCTAGATTATTCAAATGCTTTTATTTTTCTAAATTAACACTGTAACTCTATTGACTCGGCCCTTTTTATATTATTGTGATGTCTTATCATTAATTCTACCTGAGTTTTTTTTTAAGATTTTATTTATTCATTTGAGAGAGAGAGAGGGAGAAGCTGAACAGGGAGCCCAACGTTAGATTGATCCCAGGACCCTGGGATCATGACCTGAACCAAAGGCAGAAGCTTAACTGAATGAGACACCCAGCCACTCCTATAATTCTACCTAAATTTTTAAAGACATCATTATTATTGCTTATCAAGTCAATATACATATATTAGTTATTAACTTTTCTGGTGCTCTTCATTCCTTCTTGCATTTCTATTCATCTGTCTGTTACCCTTTCCCCTCTACCTAGGAAGCTGTCTTTCACATGTCTTTCAAGTTTGGACCTCCTGGCTATGAATTCTTTCCATTCTTGTGTGTGTAAAAATATCTTTATTTTGCTTTTTTTTTTAAGATTTTATTTATTTACTTGAGAGAGGGAGAAAGAATGAGAGCACAAGCAGGGGGAATGGCTGGCAGAGGGAGCAGGAGAAGCAGGCTCCATGCTGAGCAGGGAACTCAACATGGGGCTTGATCCCAGGATGGTGGGATCATGACCTGAGCTGAAGGCCCACACTTAACAAGCTGAGCCACCCAGGAGCCCCTTTATTTTGCTTTAATTTTGAAGAATATTTTCTCTGGGGGCAACTGGGTGACTCTGTCAGTTAAGCATCTGACTCTTGATTTTGGCTCAGGTCATGATCTCAGGGTTGTGAGATCAAGACCCACACTGGGCTCCATGTTCAACAGAAAGTCTGCTTGGGATTCTCTCTCTCTCTCTCTCTCTCTCTCCCTCTGCCCCTCCCCTCTCTAAATAATAAAAAATATTTTCTCTGGATATAGCATTTGAGATTGATAATTATTTTCTTTCAGCACCTTGAAGATATCATCTTTTCTGGTTTTCTTGATATCTCTTTAAAAGCCAACTGTTGCTCCTTTGAAGGCTATGAGTCTTTGGGAAGAGGGGCGTGCCTTTAAATTGATTTCTGTCTCTAGTTTTCAGCATTTTTATTATCATGAATTAGGTATAACTTTTTTTGTATTATCCTGTTGGGGGTTTGCAGAACTTCTTAAATCTATAGCTTAGTAGATCCAGCACTTCTCAAGTATATCTTCAAATATCTTGCTCCATTTTTAGATTCCAATTACATATGCATTTGGACTTTCTTCACTATGTTTCATATGTCTCTAATTTTTTTTTTAATTCTTGTTGCATGCCATGCTTCAGTCTGGGTATTTTCTACTTTTGAATTTTGCTCTTTCCTCCTTGTAATCTGCTATTAAACCCAAGGATTAAATTTCTAATTTTAATTATTGTATTTTTCAATTCTAGAATTTCCTCTTGATTCTTTTTCTTTTAATTCCAGTTGCCTGGTAAACTTTCCATCTTTTATTTTCTTGAACATATTAACCATAATTACTTTAATGTCAATCTGATAACTCCAATTTCTTGATAGTCTATTGCTCTGGTTCTTTTGAATGACTTTATTTTTGATTTTTGGTCATTTGGCCTTATTTCCTCGGTTGTCTGACAATTCTGATTGAATATCAAACATTGGGGAAAAGATACAAAGGATCCAGGTGAGATTATATTCTACAAAAAATTAATTTTCTTCTGGCAGGTACATATGGGAAGATTACTCTGACTCACTCAAGGCTGTATAATTTGTCTGCTCTCACCCCTGGAGCATAGACCTTCAGGAGGTATCAGCTGAAACCCTGAGAGTGTCAGAGCCAATACTCCATAGTTGGCTTGAAATAAGATCGTGTCTCTCCAGAATTCTGAGACCACCAAATCTTTGCTTGGTGCTTTAGATGTTAGCAGTGGCTTTCTACTTAGTTTCCTGGTCTCATGTCTTTGGCTTCACTCAGTACAGTTTAGAAGTTATGCTTGTCTCAAGGGGAAATTCCGTGTAGTGCATTGGGCTTACGCCTTTGCAGTTCCCATTATCTAGGATCTTGATCCCTTAAATCCTGGTTTTCCTGGTAACCCTAAACTACAACTTCTGGCTGCCCCACCTGCTGAAACTGATGTAAGCTCTAAACTAATGCTTTCTGTTTAGTCTTTATGCACCATGCTTGGAGTCCGCATTCTCTAACCCTAAACAACTTTAACACTAATCCTAACAAATAGAATAAAAGCAGATAAGGTATGGCATACCTAGGGGTGTTTCCCTTTCTTCTGGATGCTTTGGTTGGTCTAATACCTTCAAATGGTTGTCTTGTTTGGGTGTGTATGTATAATTATGTTGTTTTTAAATTAACCCTTTACATTTGTTCTGTGAAAGGGCTAGTCTGTCATGGACACAAGCAAAAATCTCTGCCACTTCCTTTCATTTTATACCTGGCCAAAAGGATGCATTTATGTGTTATCCCTATACCCTATAAGAACTTAGGTTGTTGATCCCAGGTCTTTTTGAGTCATGCAGTGAATGAGTACTGAGTTGGAATGACGTATCTCTCCATAAGGAAGTGCCAAGCACTCCACCCTTTGGCCATTTCAACATCATTACTTTCATACCCACCAAAAATTGTATCCTAAAATCTGTTGAAGTGCCAAAATTTATTTTCATTATATTTCTCTTGCTTCAACTGCCCTTACTATTGTAATAAGCTTTCGAGTTCAATTAGGAGAATAAAAAAGTAGTAATTATAGCCTGAAACCCAGGGCACGGGTTAGAGGGACAGTGAGAATTAAGGACACTGATTATTGCTGATACTTGGAGCTAAACACGGAAATACCGCGGTTTTATGTTTTTATGTGTCTTATATAGCCAATCAGGATGTATCTTTATCCCCCTGACGAGTCTGACCCAGTTCCTTATCTCTCTCCTCTTTTTCCTATGCTGCCATGGCAGGCTTTCTCCGTCCGTTGTTGTCGACTTAATGTGTGTGAGGGCTGTAACAAGAAGCTAAGTAATTCTGGCACAGTAAAGAAGTGTGGAGGCTGTACTCAACAGCCAGAGGACACAAGAGTTCTGCCATATTATACTCTTTGTCACTCTGATGTGAACAATGGCCGTGAGGTTATTAAACAGATTGTCCTGGGTTTTTCCTCTCATTAGGATTTTAGCAATTTCTCCCCATGCCTTTGTCCCAGGTTTCTTTCAGTTGTAACCTCTTAATTATAATGCAGGCTTGAGAAGAAGGATGCACCCACTGGAAACCAAGCAGTGGTTCAATTGTTCAAAGCCATTTGGGTATTCATTTGTTTATTTGTTCCTAGGTTTACAATTCAGCTCTCTTAACTCATGGAAACTGCTCTGGGACAGATTTAAATCAAAACAGACAGTTTCCATTTCTGCACTGAAAATCAAATGGGAAGATTTGTTTTAAATGAGTGGTTAGTGGCTTGCCCCAACATGCTCGGAATGTGTGTTTACTTTTTAGATATAGGATAATGTATTTTTTTACAAGTCCAAACGCCTCTGACAAAATAAGCAAAAAAACACCTAAAGTGTTGTATGGGCTATAGTAAAAATCTTAAGGACAATGCCTTCCTGCTAACAAATACGAGTTTCTTAGCTGTATGAATAACGTTTCCTTGAAAATTTATGATAAATAAAACTTTTTATATAGGACCTTCTGTCAAAAAAGAAAAATAATTCTTATTCTTTAAGCGGGTCACCCTACCTACTGTTATGAATATTTCAATATGTAAAAATAATTCCAATTTAAAATTATATTTGGGGTTTAGTTTTAAGTCTATGAAGTGTGTTTCTAAATGATGTTCAAACACTTAGCATTCTATTAACTAAAGATTTATCTTGTGGCCATAATATGCTAGAATAATAACATGTGAGGTTTATTCTGGTAGGTTCCTCTTTAAAAATATTTAAAAACCCTTTGGTTTTTATTTCATTTTTGTGTTGAAAGAATACCAGAATTGAAGTTGAACTATCTCACTACTCAAAAAGATAAGAAGAAACAGTGGTAACAACCAGTGTAAGGTTTAACTTTATCCTTTAATCAGTGAATTATTTCATCTTTATTGACAATGTGTTTGTCAATATGTTTCATTTAGGGACAGAATCTTACCTTAAAAGAGCATACCAGGAAGGAGGGTATAACTTGCAGGAGTATGTTTTAAAAACAGGTTTTTATTATTGAGATTAAAATAATTTAAAACTGTGCAAAATATTTTATAGAAGTTTAAAAAATTATGGCACAATTTCCAACCTCAACAGCTTAGAAATCTACACAGGTTTTGTCTGCATAGGTCTGCAAGGCACCTGGTCACATTCATGGATTTCTCTTCTTGGTTTTCTCTGTGCAATCTCACCTTCTCCAGGGAGCTCCTACAATCAAGTCAGAAATGAAGCAGCATAAAGGATTTACACTAGTCAAGTGTCAAATTCAATCCACAGATGTTTCTCTTTCTTGAATCTAGGGCTAAGCAAATATCATTGTCTCCCCAATTTTTTTGGTATCAGACTGCTCCATAAAGTATTTGAAGTCTGCAGGCTGTAGATACAGGTGGTTGGTACAACTTGATTATATATAGTAATTTGAATGTAGGTACCAAAACAATATTTGAAATATGAGTGTGAGGAGCACCAGGGTGGCTCAAGTCAGTTGAGCATTCCAGGGTCATGGAATTGGACCCTACCTACTCCTACCCTGCCCTGGGGCTCCATGCTCAGTAGAGAGTGTGCTTGAGATATTCTTTCCCTCTGCCTCTCCCCCCTCTTAAGCTCTCTCTAAAAATAAATAAAAAGAAAATCTTTAAAAAAAAGGAATATATATATGTGTTTAGATATTAACAATATATTTTTTAAGGTCTGCACAGTTATTTTTGGCCCTGTTCCTGAATTCCTGACTAATCTTTGATATATTCCAGTGGGCTCTTATGATTGGGTTACAGGCCTTTGCACATGTGGCCATTCTGCAGAAAGGAGGATCCATGGAAATAGGACTCACACCCAATTTGTAGCATCCTGTTGATCTGCTTTGACCCACTGAAGGAAATGCTCCCTTTCTCTGGCCTAGCAAAAAAGTGTCCATTTTTTTTTTTTAAGATTTTACTTATTAATTTGACAGAGATCACAAGTAGGCAGAGTGGCAGGCAGAGAGAGAGGGGGAAGCAGGCTACCTGCTGAGCAGAGAGCCCGATGCAGGACTCTATACCAGGACCCTGAGATCATGACCTGTGCCGAAGGCAGAGGCTTAACTCACTGAGCCACCCAGGCACCCCAGGATCCATCTTTTTGAGAACTTGTAGGATGACAACTCTCCTCTTCCTTTCTCCAAAATCTGCCTGTAGTGGTGGAAAAGTGGTCATCCTCCTTTGATCAGGATCCTCTTTTTCCTTTCTTGCCAGGCCTCAAGGGTTCATAGCTTTATCCATAACCTGTCTTTGTCCATCCATCTGGAATTAGAAAAAGAACAAACTATAATTCTGGAACTAAAAAACTCCATTTTAATCAGACTGATAGAAAGAATAAACAAGACCGATGTTTCCTTTCCTTGAGTTGGTTATTAATATTACAGTGCCTGCAACTCTAGAACCTGGGACTCTAAAGAGACGAGTTTTACTGCAGAATTCCAGATTTCAGCTAACAGATGAATTAAAATTTTAGGTGTTGATAAGCTTATCCATTATCACAGAAATCATACTTCACGAGGATGGTAATCTGTGTATCACTAAATAAAGCTTTTCTTCCAGCATCTAGTACTGTAAACAGTTATCTAATGTGAAAATCAATAATAAATCTAAGAGGGACGCCTGGGTGGCTCAGTTGGTTAAGCAGCTGCCTTCGGCCCAGATCATGATCCCAGCGTCCTGGGATCGAGTCCCACATCGGGCTCCTTGCTTGGCGGGGAGCCTGCTTCTCTCTCTGCCTCTGCCTGCCACTCTGTCTGCCTGTGCTCATTCTCTCTCTCTCTCTCTAACAAATAAATAAATAAAATCTTTAAAAATAATAATAAATCTAAGAGATATGAGCCATGCTCATTAATGAGAACATATCATAGATGCCATTATTCTGTTTTCCCTCAGCCATGCTCCCTAAGCTTTGTGTCTGTCTGTTTTAAAGCTAGTTGATAAATACAAATTCCTTTTAGGAGAGAGGAGGAGTCATTTACTTTAGTTCGGGTGCCCCATTTGGAGACACTCTTTACAGGCAGGGTTTTAACTGCTGGGGGATTTCTCCCAATTTCTGTGACCATTGTCACAAGCAGTAGCTCCTGATGATGGCCACTTGTCACTCGGCTGCTTTATCAAAATTCCAGGGGTATCGCTTCTTCTTGATAAATACGAGGTTTATTTCATTCCTTTCACCCTCTCCCTTTCTGTCTGCATTAATTGTGATTTTCTATACACTTGACATATGCTGGTACAACATCCTTTACTGTGTTTTTTCCTCATTGGTATTTAAATCAGAAGTTTATGTTTCTTAAACTGACACTTTTTTCCCATGTACAGAGGATTCTCTTAAATATTTAGAATAAAAGATTACATCAAGGGCACCTGGGTGGCTCAGTGGATTAAAGCCTCTGCCTTCGGCTCAGGTCATAATCCCGGGGTCCTGGGATCGAGCCCCACATTGTGCTCTCTGCTTAGCAGGGAGTCTGCTTCCTCCTCTCTCTCTCAGCCTGCCTCTCTGCTGACTTGTCATTTCTGTCTGTCAAATAAATAAATAAAATCTTTTTTTAAAAAAAGATTACATCAATAATGTTTAACACTTGATAGTTAGGAACCAAAAAAAACTAAAACATCTTCAATCCCTTAAATGTAAACTTCCTTGAATTTCATTTTTCCTTAGCCCCTCACTCTTCAAGGTCATGTCAGAATAGAGAGCCCAAGACCACTGCATTTTACTTTATACATCATAATCTTTAAATTAGCCAAGTGATCATAGATTCCTTTAATTTAAAAAAAAATAGACAAAACTGTATGTTGACATTTATTGGTGAGGAGAGAAAAGTTCTGTAACCTGAGTATTTTAGTTCTTGGTGATAATCAGAGCCAGTTTCATAAGCACATGATCTGGGCAGTCACACAAGATCCCATACTCAGGCCCATGCTTGGCTTAATGCCCTGCTATCACCATTTCAAATTCTTCTTAATTTTTGAACAAGGAATCTTACATTTTCATTTTGCACTGGGCCCCACAAACTACATAGCCAACCGTGGTTATACTCCCTCTTGTGCCCAACCAATAGGGTAACAGTATGCCCCCTTTTGGTCTGGGCAATCATAACTTACGCCTGTTGTCTATGATAGTGATTTATTGGCATCTTCCCTTCACTGCCAGAAATGTTCTCTAGTTCAGATGATATGGTCACCTACAAGGAAAAAGTGAATGAATAAAAACTGAAAATGAGCTGTGATTAGCACTTCGTGCATGTATATGGAGGTCATAAAGAGTTGGCCTATTGTTTAGTTTTACCTAGGATCCTACTAATATAATTCTTCAACAAAAATATTTGCAGAGTATCTATGACACAACGCATGCTGCACCAGGATCAGACCTGTAGAATTTGAAAGTTCTGTATTCACTTCATTCCAAGATGTTATTATTTAAATGTTGGAATTATCAGATTATACAGATTATCAGATCATTATACACACAAATACATTATCAGATCGAATACACATAAACACAACAATCTGCTAAAAGCACATCCAAGGTAGAATAAAGTGCTGGATTGCTTGAGGTTTGGTAGTTCAGATGGCGTTTATCACTGAGGAAGACCTCGTAAATCCCTTTCTGTAGGTGTAAAAATATGTGTCCTTGTTTGCAAGATGATTTGGTCCCTTGATTTGGACTCCATAAGAGAAGGACTTTTCAGATCTAGAGAATAGCTGGATATTGTGCAGAGGGAACAAAAGGAGAAAGGAATTATTGCTTGTGTATGGTAAAGCATACACTTTTGCCCAGTTCTAAAAGAACTGTATTTTTCTATTCCCTTTATTTTTTCCCCCATCATATTGAAGAACCAACTCAAAAACAACTTTTTATCTTATCTTCTTTCTCCAACCCCCTTTACCTTACCTTCACTAGAAATAAAGTATATGTTGATTGATTAGCATGAAGGGAAATAGTTTGTAGAAATCATTGGAGATTTTGTAACCAAACTGGTTTTTTTGAGACCTTATTTTTTATTCATTTTATTCTTTTTAATAGATTATATTTCACAATTTGCAATACAAAGCATTGTCTTCCCAAACTGGTATAAAATATATATAGTATATGCTATAAAACTAAGACAGATTTCTGCTGATAAAAAGGGAGCCATCTGCACTCCCATGTGTATTGCATTATTATTTACAGTAGCCAATATATGGGAATATCTTAAATGCCCATCAACAGGTGAATGGATAAAGAAATTATAGTATACATATAATGGAATATTATTCAACCATGAGAAAGAAGGAAATCCTGCCACTTGTAACAATGGATAGAACTTGAGAATTTTATACTAAGTGCGATAAGTCAGACAAAAGTAATATGTGGAGTCTAGAAAGGTTGAACTTGTTTTTTGTCTTTTAAAAGGTTTTATTTATTTATTTGACAGAGAGAGATCACAAGTAGGCAGAGAGGCAGGCAGAGAGATAGAGGGGAAAGCAGGCTCCCTGCTGAGCAGAGAGCCCAATATGGGACTCCATCCCAGGACTCTGAGACCATGACGTGAGCCAAAGGCAGAGGCTTAACCCACTGAGCCACCCAGGTGCACCTAAAAAGGTTGAACTTGTTAAAACAGAGAATAGAATGGTGATTAACAGGGGCTGGAGGGTGGGAGAGGAACTGGGGAGATGTTGTTTAAGGGTATAAACTTGGCAACTAGTAGAGAAATAAGTCCTAGAGATCTAATCCACAGCATAGTAATTATAGTTAACAACTGTAGTATAAACTTCAAAGTTGCTAAGATAGTAGATCTTAATTGTTCTCACCAAAAAAAGAAATAATAATTATGTGACATGATAGAGGTGTTAGCTAAACTATAATGGTAATCATACTGTAGTATATAAATGTATCAAATTAATACATTGTACATTTTAACTTAGTGCATTATATATTAATTTTTTAAAAAATATTTTCTTTAAAAAAAGGTAGTTTTGAGATGTATTCTCTTGAGTATAAGTTTGCTATTTCAGAAAAACATTTTGATCAATAATAATAAAGCAAAATTCATATATATTTTATCACTCAGACTCTCAGCTACAAGCATAAAATGAAATGAGTACTTTTCATACACTATTAGAAACATGTGAAACAACAATTATCAAGATGGCAAAACACTAAAGTGCCCATGCCTCTCAACTAATTATTCACCACATCCTTCAAACATAATCCAAAATGTGGGAAAATGTCATGCACAAAAATGTTCATCACAGTAGTATTTTAATTCATGAATAATTAGAAAGCACATATATGCTGCACAGTAGGGAAATAGGCAAATTACAGTATGAGCTGTATATGTAATATATACAATTTTTTATCCCCTTTTTCCAGTTAATATTACAATACAAGCATTTTCCAACATAATTCAGAGATCATAAAATGCACTTAGTGGCTACATTGTATTTTCCTAATTATCTACACCATGAACATATATAATTCTTATAGTTGGAAATATAACCTTTAAAAAAAAGATGAAATATTCTGCAAGTGGCTTTGTATTCAAACAAAAAGCTGGCCTTGCTCTAAGATGTAAGAATGATGAACACTTAACTTTTTTTGTAGTTATGCAAGAATGTTTTGATTCTAACTATAGGGACCAAATTAAAATATTTTTAGAAATATTAGGAGGAGTGAATCACTTCATTTTATTTTCCACTAAGAAATCAAAATGTTACAGAACCAGTTCTCTGACTAAAGTTTTTTAGGTTGAGTGAATCTGCGTGGTCATTTTCTGCATAGTCTGTCTCTGTATCACATTGGAGAACCATGTCAAGAATGTGGTGATGCAGATTGATGACCAGCAGAGAATGATGTCCTTGTGATGCTTTCCATCCTCTTTAATTTTCTTCCTGCTTCTGCCTACATCTAACTAAAATTTTATATGAAAATCTTATACTAGAACGTGAAGAAAGCTCAAGGAATAAAGTCTGACTTTCACATTTCCACTGGAGGAAATCCGTGAACTCCATCCTATGGTCTTTGCTCTAGCAAAGCACGTATGAACTTCAGTGGGAATTCTGCCAAGAGCAAGATGGTGAAGCAGGGCTCGGTGGTGTCAAATCAGATTAGTTCTCTCTTCTTTGGCATAGCTGAGTGTTATACAGAATGGCATTCTTTTATTGTGTTTAACCACTTATGGTTCAATTTATTTTTATCTTCACAGAGAGCTAAATAGGCAAAATTCAGTGCAACTGCCTTTTATGGAGGTGGTAAACTTATAGCATATATGCAATATTCATGTTTGTGAAAAAAATTGATCAGCATCCTTTATTATACTTAATATGCAGAGATAATGCAATATTTCTTAACATTAACATATGTTGTCTCACTCAGATACAATGAAAGAAAAACAATAAATATTCTGAGTTTTAGAATGGTCCTGAAAATATCTTCAGTAACTTATGACAGTATTCTCTTTGAGGAGTTTATGCCCAAATGTGTCCTCCCAGAGCATCAGCCAGTTAAATCAATGACAAGAAGTGAATGGTCAGACATTTGATTTTATTAAGCCATCCAGTTCATTCTATAAAAAATTTACACCCTGGGAGTCCCAGGATTCTTCTGGTCATGTTCTTCAGAAGCAGACCTGTCTGAGGCAGGTGTCTGTTAGGAATTGCTTTCCAGCACAAATATGCAAGGGAGTCCAGTAAGAAGAGGGAGATATGGGGGCTGGGTGGCTTAGTGGGTTAAAGCCTCTGCCTTCGGCTCAGGTCATGATCCTAGGGTCCTGGGATCAAGTTCCGCATCGGGCTCTCTGCTCAGCAGGGAGCTTGTTTATCCGTCTCTCTCTGCCTGCCTCTCTGCCTACTTGTGATCTCTGTCTGTCAAATAAATAAATAAAATCTTAAAAAAAAAAAAAAAGAAGAGGGAGATGTGAATTGTGATTAGACAGGTCCACTAGAGCACTGAATCTGGGATAGCCCTTTGAAGGTATCTCAACTTAAATCGGAACGGCCAGGCCTCCTTACCCCTGCATTGACCAGTCATTGGCTGGGAGCTGCCTCCAGGTAGAGAGTGGTGGCTGGGGCAAGGTGGCTTCTGCAGGAAACAGGCCTGGATTGAAATCAGTTGAGTCATCAGATAACACACCTGGAAGCTTAGGGAATGAGTGTCTCTTGTCCTAAAGGAGGCATCTGGGCAGCACATTCCAGCATCCACCAGTCAACCTCTTTTACCACTCAGATTCACTTGCTTCCGACAATAAGTTTACCACATCTGGGAGTAGCTCCTTTAGGATTCTAGTTCATCTTTTCTCCTAAAGAAACTCTAAAGAGGAAATTTTGTGAGATGAGCTACAGCCTACTCTACAGCTAGTCTCATGGCCATGATTAAAACTCACCATCTCCCTCCTCTGTAATCCATTCTAGGCTTGCCTCACCCACAGTTATCATCCCTACTGGTCACTAGTTTACCATTGGGAATGAGGGAGAGAGTGACCCAGATCAGATCTCCATTTGTCAAGGGGGCAGTGTGGAAAACAGGAAAACATGCAGGTGGAATTTATTACAGTTCTTGCTGTAAATTATTTCCTTCTCATGATTGCCATTTGTGAATATTTATTAACATATGAATGCTTATGTAATTTTTTTCAAATTTTATTGAGATATAGTTGACATTCACCACTGTATGAGTTTCAGTATATAGCACAAAACTTTGACTTATCTGTATTGTGAGATGATGACCATAATAAGTTAATATCAATCATCTTATATAGATACAATAAAAAGAGGGAGGGGAAGGAAAAAAGTGTCTCCCCCATAGCCAAAACATGGAAGCCTAAGAATCCATTGATAATGGCTAAATAAATTGTGGTATATACACACAATGGAATATTATTGTCATAAAAATGAGAAAGTCCTGCCATCTACAGTGATAGGATAAGGTAACCTTAGGGGGTTAAAGAGGAGGGAGGTGCAGATACCTTTTTGAATTTTTGTTTTCTTTTCCTGTGGCAGATCCCCATCTTTGAGCCCCTGATCACTATACCCTTCTCAGCTGATGAAACACTTGTCCATTTACTATCAGCATTGGACAGGAGAGTACCAAAAGGAGTACTGAATATATGTTTCCTATAAAGAAATTTCAGAAATTTCCAGTGCCAGGGTGTGTGTGAGGTAGCAATCATAGCTTGAAGTTTACTCGGACTCTTCACCATTAACCCTGGTAGAAGTGTCCCCCTTGGTGAACCAGGACCTCAAGACTTGCAGAGTTTTGGGGACAGGAAGTACGTATTTGCAAGTGAGTCACTGCACTGGGGGCGGGGAACCCACTCCTACTTCCCTACTTGGTTTCCAGGCCTGTGTATTCTACCTTTTGGGTATATACCCTTGCATCATAAAATGACCATTGATTAGGGCAATTGCTTTATACTGCAGCAGTCTGTTTTTAGCATGCACTCACATATTGAGCTATGAACCAGACTCTTTCTTCTTGGTCAGCTAATCAGAAGTGCCATTCGATGTAGACTTCCTTGTGAGCTAATAATTTAAGACACTGGTGTAATAGTGGTGGGTGGATTCATGGGAATATGGTCCATCTGCTCAACACTTGATCATCCTCTGGCCCTGCCAGTTCTTGGCCATAGATGTAGTACTTCCATCTTACAGTAGATTGTTTTGGGCTCAGATCATGATGGGCAGGCATTTCTGTCCACTTGGTCATGGGGTGTCCTAGGGTCAGCATCAGGCCTAGTAGAATGCCAGAAGCAATTTTCAAATAGTGTGATATTTTCTGCTGCAGGGCATGTAGTCCTTCCTCAGAACTCATGAGTTTGATGTTATGGTTTCCTATTGTGATTTGCCATAAACTCTGACAACATTTTTTTCCACCACTGATAATTCTAATACCGGGTCATACAGCTCAAAGAGAAGAGCTGATTGCACTGCAGCCAAGACCTGCTATGGAGCCTATTCCTGCTCAGGATCCTATTCATAACTGGACATCCTCAGTGTAATTTGGTCAGTGGGTTAGAGCAATACTCACACATATGGAACATGCTGTCTCCAGAACCCAAAGGGACCTAGTAGGTATTGTAAGATATGGAAGATAGAATTTTCCATTTGCTTTGAAGGAAATGTTCTGACATCTTCAGACCATTGAACTCCTAAAATCTTTTCTGATATGGTGGACCCTAAATCTTCAGAAATTGCCTATCTCCTATTTTCTGGAACTCGGGTGTCTTTTCAAGTCTTCCAACATACTTGCCATTTCTTGTTTATCTGGTTTGATTAATATAATGTCATTGATATAGTGGGCCAGTGTGATGCTCTGCATCATTTTCTGACAGTCCAGTTCCCTTTGGACTATAGTATGACATAGGACTGAAGAACTAACCTGGCGCTTGGGAAAGATTGTAAGTGTGCATCGTTGTCCAGCCCACATAAATCCAACTGTTCTATTGAATCTTCCAGATAGGAATTGAAACACACTTACCAAATTAACAGATACATACTCTGTACTTGAGGCCAGGTAAATCTGATCTAGCAAAGATACCACAATTAGTACAACATTATAATCACTTCTACTTGGTTGAGTTTTCAGTAGTCCAACATCATCCTCCAGAATCAGTCTGGTATTTGTGAGGGCGAGAATGATGAGTTAAATAAGGGCATGATAGGGCCCACTATTCCTTGTCCCCTGGGTCTTCAGTGGTGGTAACTAATTTCTTTTTTTTTTTTTAATCTTTTTTTTTTTTTTAAGATTTTATTTATTTATTTGTTAGAGAGAGAGAGAGAGAGCACAGGCAGACAGAGGCAGAGGGAGAAGCAGGCTCCCTGCCGAGCAAGGAGCCCGATGTGGGACTCGATCCCAGGACGCTGGGATCATGACCTGAGCCGAAGGCAGCCGCTCAACCAACTGAGCCACCCAGGCGTCCCTAACTAATTTCTGCCATTCAATCTGGTATATAATTATTTTATTGTCTAGGAGGAAAAGCAGTTTCAAAAGCTTCCACTTGACATTCCCTACTTTGATGGGTCTAGTCCCACAGACCAATGAATAGATGTGAGAATTCGACCAAATATGAAGATATGTCTATTCCAAGTGTATATGCTGAAACTGGGAAAATTGGACTCAGTAACCAATTTTGAGCTCACATCTGAGCCAAAATTTTATTTCCTAGTCGGGCCATAAATGATGCCTTGGGTCTGGGTCAACAACCCTCTAAATACCTGGGTTGTAGCCTTCTACAGTGAGTAACTACTCATATAAATTACCCTGAAGTGTCTTGGGGAAAGACCAAAAGAATCATTACTGTATGCATTTTTTTATGGTGCTGCAGGGTCCTCTGTTAAGAATCTGGGGTCTACCAACTGGCTCAGAAACTGGGCAAGAGATCATAACATACTATTGGAGGAGTTGCTCTCATTGTGGTTATCCATTCCTGTATTCCCCTGGCTTTATAGATTGAGCAATTTCCTCATCAACTACCCAACTATCTTGCCCTTAGTGATCTGGATTCTGTTATTCTCTCTGTAGCTTTCTGCCAGTGAGGACTCGCTGGCTGCCATTCCAAACTTGTCATTCTTTATGATATTGTACATACCTTGCTGCTGATGATAAAATGCCATTCTTTGGCTTCTACTATATCTGTACTTTATCATCCCTATTATTATCATGGAAACAATGTCTATAAGAGAATCTCCTGCGATGAACCCTGGCATAAAGTAGATAGCCACTGAGGATTTCAGTGATACTCTCTTCCCTTTCATCAATTCACACCTTATTTCGGTAAGCAGTTTCATTTAGGCCCTTCCATGGAACACATTCATGTTGTAGGTTTTGGCCTTACTTATATCTACTATAAGATTCCCACTTCTCTGGATCTTTCAGTCCCTTCTACCATCATCCATAGCACTTTCAGGTTCACTTGATGTGAGCCATTACTTTCTTTAAACTTCAAAGTGCCATTACGGTAGCATATTAGGTTCTTCTCTTGGAGTCTTTGACAGAGGTTTACGTCCTTTTCACAGAATAGTGTTCTCTTATCAATAAATTCTCCTTTCCAACTTTATGTTCTACCCCCTTAATTCAGCATCTTTGGGATCCAGTTTCTAAACATATTTTCCTGAATCTCATAGCTACATACTGGCTGGATCTTGCAGCACCTCTGGTCTGATACTTTCCCAGCTGAAATGTGCTGTGCTCTAATCCTCATTATTGTCTTGGTAACCGGGAGAGGAAGTGAAAATAACTTCTAAGGGAAGGGGCACATGCTGTCTTTCTGGTCAGAGGCTCTGCATTTCTTTAAAGAAGGGAGGAACATTAGCTTTTGACAGGGAAAAGTTGACCATGTCTGCAGGTTCAGAGGGTCAGGGAAATTGGGGGTTTCCCATATTTTGAAGCGTATTGACCCATGGTCCCAGTCCTTCCCAATCTGGTCCCAAACCTTGGTAGAGACAACTCAGAGTTAAAAATTCAACCATCTCTGGAGATAACCTATTAGTATTATTAAGTCCTGAGTCAGATCCTCAACTTTTCCACTTTCCAGCTGCAGGAGATGGGAATCTCTTTGTATGCTACCAAGTGGGCCCTCTGGCTTTTATACTTCACCTTAATTTGGTGATTAATCACCCTCAGCCTTTCACGTCTTCTCCAATGCATGGAGAGCTTTCAGCAAAAGCTATCCAATTCTGTAGTCCTTACTATTTACTCTGAAACACTGAAGCACCTAAGAGATTACATTTTGCAATGCCTTCTCTTCCATGAATATGCCATCACAGTTCAACATCAGGGGAAGTTTTAACAGTTGCACCAGTGCTACATCCCAGAACTATTGATGCCATTTCTGTCACCAGTGATGGAGTCCTAATTACCAGCTGGCCAGTAGATAATTCAACTCCAAAACCCCATTTTAGAGCCTGCCTCCTAGGATCATCCCCAGTATCAACTCATACATTGGATTTCCTGTAAGAAGAAACTCTAAGCCTGAGATTTGCATACAGGAGGTTCACTGGGGAATGCTCTCATATATGGGATATGTAAGGGAGAGAGAGATGAAAAAGACTGGTTGAGAGATGGTGAACTGTGATGCAGTCACAGCAGAGGCCTCAGCCTCAGACTCAGCCATTGGGTGCCCTGAAGCTGAGATGATCCATCAGAAATATCTCCACAGAGACATGGTTTAGTCATTGGATTCAGGCTGGACCTGGGGAGGATTGAAACTTTGGGGAAGATAGCCTCTTCTGGCCAAGGGTTATTTCTAGGGAAGTTCTTGACTGTAAACAATGGCAAGGAACACTCTGACCCCTGGGGAATGAGTGCTTCCATCTCAATGAAGACTTGGTAGGTCCAAATGCTTCCGCTACACATGGCAGGGGTAAAGGAGGCAGAGGAGTATTAGGTAATCAGCTCTTGGTTAGTTGTTCTAATGCACAGCATGTAAACTTGGATAAATGCAGAGCAATGGAGGATTCTAAACCCTATTCGTCTCCAACTTCAGAAAATGATACAAGACCCACTACCAGAGGCAGAGAACACTCATCCATACCCACTCTTGTCCATCTTGATGCAGCATCCTGGTCCTTTTAGTCACATCCCCACTGGGCAAAAGAGTCGGGAAGACTGAGATCCCAGACAAGTGGCCACAAAAATGGCTTTTCACTTACAAATAAATAATCAGGTCAGCTATTTTGCAAACATATGCATATTTATTTCTTAGTACCTTTATTCATCCTATGAAACTTCAAGCAGAATTTTAAAAACAAAACATCTAAAATAAACCATGAAGCTCTAAAATGTAATTGGAAGATAAGAAAATACCTAGCACAACGCCTGAAATTCAGTCATATTTCCCTGTTAATAAACTCTTACTAATCAGTTCAGAGCTTTATAAAACAATAGGAGTGGAATGACAATGCTGTCATTTGTATATTCTCCCTCAGTTCTCTAATGGAAAGCTTTTTTTCTCTGCCAAGTCATTCCTGACAATGTTAATGATTCACTATAAAGCAGTTTCTGGGCTATGATTTGTGACATTCAGACTGGTTAGATGGGAAGGCTCGGCAGTTTCTGGGGAGTGTTTTGGATGCAGAAATGCCTTGAAGATAGCACTTTATTATATTTAGGACAAGTATGACATCCCACTTCAAGGGAGAGGCCCCTATACATATTGAGAAGGGATTTCTATGGTTTAAGTGGGGAGGAGAAGGTGGGTTTAAAAGAATGCCTCTGTGTGTTTTTTGAGGCGACATAAAGATAGGAAGCAGAGAAATGGAGGCAGGAGGCAGAAGGATTATGGATAATGGAAGAATTTTGCCTGAGGGTATATGCCTGCTTTGCCTATTCCTGTATAACTAGAATATTTATAATTCAAATACTTATCTTTAATAATTAAAAACCAAGGAATATTAAAGACAAAAGGTAGAGAATATTATGTACACATGTGTAGGCATCATGCATTAAATCCCCACCCTTGCAAAATACAGCAAGGAGTAGCTTTAAAAGGAGGTTAAAAAGTGAATATTTTAAAATATCTTGAAAACAGAATTTCTAATTCACTCCAGTTCTGCCAGGAGTGATACCCTTACTTCTGATTTCTACACACACTATCAGTCATGGGGATAGGTACTAAAAATACCCAGCGTGGTGGTTTGACATCAGCACATCAACAATTAAAAAGTGGATACAAATATTTCAGGTTTTCAAAACCATAAGGTTTCCTCTGGATTTATGAAAACACTGGATTTGCACAGGAAAAGGAAAGTCATTTTCAGTTGTTTTCACAGAATATTTAGTTGCACAGTCTATGTAAACTACTAGTTACAATGGTATGTAATATTCTACCACCACTAGAAACTCTCTCTGATCTTCTGCCTCTTCTCAGACTGCAAAGAAACAAAGAAAAACAGCCCTTGCTGTGGATGGAGAGAAGTGTTTGAAAAGAGAAAGAGACCTCAACTGTGCCCCCCGGTATTATAAAGCTGTCAATTATGGCCATGATTATAATGAAAATACTGAAATAAAAAAAATATTTATTTAAGGGAGGGAAAAAAGGCCAACTGCATTTAAAAAGGAAAAAGAAAAGCTAGAAAGAAAAACCAAAAAACACATTGTTCAGTTTCAACCTGGCAATCCTAAAGTTAATGAAAAATAATACAAACTAATGGAGCTCAGTTGTTTATATTACAGTAGCAGAGAAGTGGAATGCTTAGCAGCCAAAATATGAACAAATTAAGATACTGGGTGAAATGGTCAGGTGTTGTTGTTTTTGAAGAACATGGCCTCTGTGGCAACGAGTTTATGAATAATAGTTTCAACTCCTCTCTCGATCAGGGTGTTAATATTTACACCTTTGCTAATTATGGCAAGGAAGAGATGAATGAAAAAGTAAATGTCCCTATCTTTTTGCCTCCCCATCACACCAAGTAATTCCTGGTTGAACATTAACTTAAGCTGACAATAGTATACAAAAAGTAAGGAAGGGGACCCCTAGATCCTTGTCTGCATGAAAAGAATGGTGATGATCAGTGGCTAAGCATTAATTATAGTTAGCAATAAAATTAAAAATCACATTGAAGACTCATTTTGTAAAATAGCCTATCTTTAGCACTGGGCCTCGGCCTGGCTGCCACAATGCTTCATGTCCTGATGATCTTAGGTAGAGCATCTTTCATCCACCAGAGATGCTGCCTCTCCTGGGCTATGAAAAACCACGAGGTCTGGTTGACCAGCAGTGGCAGCATCAAGCCCAGTCTTCATCAAAAAGCCATTGTTTGTGGGGTTCCAGCTGGGATTAACAGAGCAGGAAGAAGGGCTTTACTAAACACTGAATTTGGAGAAGTGGGAAAATAAAAACTCTTCTTTAGGTGGGTAATGGAAATGGAAAGGAATTTTAATTTCCCAAGAGTTATTGTACGTTGTCATGCCCGAAGATGGGAAGTTTGAATGAAAACTTCTCCAGATTCAGACTATTCGCTTATCTGCAGGATTTTGAAACTTGGTGGCTGTCTGTATCATCTGATGGTTTTTGTGTGTTCAGTGTGTTTGTGGGCTCACAGAGAGGGGCCCTTATCTACTCTCACATGCTGTTCATCTTGCATCCTTATTAGCTTTCCACAAAGTGCAGTTATAATTAAATTCTAAAGCAAAATATGAAGTCACCCAAATCATCATCCAACTAACTGCAAATGACGATGGTAAGAATGACAATGTTAGTCTGCACTTCTTTAATTCTGGTTCGGCAGCATTTAACTCCCTGACCTCCTGCAGTTGTCAGTGCCACCGGCTGCTTAAATGCTGTGCAAAAGCATTTCTGCTTTATTTGTTCTAAATTTACTGGTTATTAATTTCACAGTGTGACCTCCTATTTGCCTATTAGTTGGCAGATTTCACCACAGCCTTCAAAAAGCTAAAAGATTTCCATCAAGCTACTTTCTATTTCTCTATTTTTTGTTGTTGGGTTTTTTTGTTTGTTTGTTTTTTCTGGCCATCTTCCATAAGATGTAAATTTTCCTGTTTCCTTAACCATCCTTGTTACCCTTTCTGAGAATCAGACTGTGGAAGTATCCATAGTACTTAGAAATTCATCTTACTCTTTTTCTTTTAAGAAAGATTTGCATTTTCTCAACCCCTTTCTCACTTTCTCACAAATTTCAAGAGAAACTGTTTTTTTTGTTTGTTTGTTTGGTTGGTTGGGTTTTTTTGTTTTTTGTGGTTTTTTTTGGTTGCAAAGGCTGTATAGTGAATTGTTTGCATGTTGTTGAGTAATTTAAAGTTCTTACTTGGTATTTTTCTCATTCACACAGGGTGGAGGATAGGGAATAACCTCTATTACACTAGGAATAGAAAGACAGTGGCAGTGTAAATTCACATAGCCTAAGGGTCACTGTGATTTCCTCCATTTTCCTCTTGGAGTTGTAAACCTCCCACTCCAAGACCAAATCTTAGAATTTAGAGGGAAAGCAGTCCAGTGAGCTGAATCTCAGAACCTAGTGACATTTTTGGCTATTGTATCAGGAAGTGAATATCTCAACTCAGGGTCTTAACAGTTTTCTGTGTATGAATGTATGGATCTATAAACTGGACTTACTTTGGATAATTTCAGGCTCTAGAGATTTTGTGGCATCTGGTGTCTTTTCCAGCAGCTGCACATACCTTACTGTCTCCCAAGAAAACCAACCCTCAGTACTGACAGCCAATTCTAAAAGAGCATTCCATTCCAGGTGGCTTTTCAAAGGCTCAATTCCATCATATTTATCTCCTCACACTCCATGTACAAAGGCTATAGGGGATTTATATAAGAGCTATTTTATAAGAACAGTAAAAACTAGAAAACAGATAAAAAATTGCAGGAAAAAAAATGATACTCAGATCAGATACTCAAATCAGATACTCAGAATTTTAAATGTTGCAAATAGGAGAGTTAAGTCACCACTTTATCAAGGTAGGGAAAGCCTTTATTTGTTGGACTTTCATAGGAATTGAGACAGAGAAAGTGGGGAAACTGAAGTCACCAAACAACCATAGGTTATGAGACTGAGCGCTACCTACTGCGCTAACGAGGCACCTCAGCCATACGTTAAATGAGGGACCCTGCACTCCTTTCTGGAAGAGCCTACCTTTTGCTCCAGTAACTTTCTCTAAGATTTCTTGGAATGCTACATTCTGAAGCTTAAGGTATTATCTTATAGCAGTGAATTTTATATTAAAATATTAATTTCAGATATTTTATTTTACAAATGAAATATGCATATGTCACGTACTCCACATACATATGTGTCATTAACATTGCAAGAAGCAGGGACGCCTGGGTGGCTCAGTTGGTTAAGCAGCTGCCTTCGGCTCAGGTCATGATCCTGGCATCCTGGGATCGAGTCCCACATCGGGCTCCTTGCTCAGCGGGGAGCCTGCTTCTCCCTCTGCCTCTGTTTGCCACTCTGTCTGCCTGAGCTTGTGCGCTGTCTCTCTCCCTCTAATAAATAAATAAATAAAATCTTAAAAAAGTACAAAAAACAAAAAAAACATTGCAAGAAGCAGGCAAAATAGTATAAAAGTATCTGTGCCACCCATAACACATATTTTTCAAAGAGTGAATTAGCAAAATCCTTTTTCTATAAAAGAACTACATGTAAATGGCTTTGATTTTCCAAACTCATTTATATTTGTTATTTCTTATTATTCTATGTCATAGAATTGGGCTACTTACTCTTTTCCCCCAACTTCTACAAAGTTGGATAAGAGGTGAGGTGGCCTGGAGGCAACTAAGGCAAGAAAACGTTTAAGGTAATAAAGATGGCACTGGGTTCTGCAAAATACCATGCCCCAATCCTCCCTTCTTTGCACTAGCTGTTCCTTATCTTGAAGGCTTCATTCCAAGTAGTGTAAGTTTACATTAAGCTCATTAAAATGGCAAAAATGTGCCATCTTCTTTCCAAAACATACCATGAAGACCATTTAATAGATTGCTAGAAGCAACCCCTTCAAGTTCCCAGGATTTCTGTTGGAAACAAATAAAAATGAATAGAGACGTTGGTAAGATTCTGTCACATTAGGATTATTCTCAAATTGACTGATGGACTATAAATAAGAAGCCACTATTAGTAATGCATCATTAAATTGGGGACAGTGAGGTTCTGTAGGGAATGGGTTGGGACCAGTGCTAAATGAAATGTCCAAATTAATGCCCTGATGGAAAAAGTAAATAGCTATGAGCATACCAAAACAGAAACAACTGCAAGCACAATGGAAGATCTTAGGAGGAAAAATTTAAATGGAATGAGATTTAATTTAGATAAGTATATAATAAGTTGCTCATGGGAAAATAATTCCTATCTGAGTAATAACAAGCAAAATTCTTCTAAAAGAACAGTAAAGTAGAGAAGAGATTACATGCAATGGTTAATATTTTCTGAGAACTAAGAATGAACAAATCATTAGGGAAATATTTTAAGTTAAAACCATGTCTTAAGAATTTTACCAGTTTTAAAGTTTAAAGTTTAGTTCCAAACTATTGTTTGTTTTATGCTCACCAGTTTGATAAAATAAATTACTACCTGGGTGTCCATATCCATGACTTCAAATCATCTAATCAGTAGTTCCACCTTTATTTGATGTCTGGAATTCCGAAACAAATAATCCTAAACATTGATAAGATCAACTCTTTCAAAAGTCCAAACAAACCAATCACACTTAAATTCCTCCACTTCAAAACAGAAACCAAAGAGCCATAAACAGGTTCTAAGAGGGCGGAGTCTGGCTTCAGCTCTCATAGCAAATAAATGGCAAATGAAAGATTGTAAACTTGGAAGCAATTGGTATTGCTTAAAAAAATTACAATACTGACAGTTCACCAAAAAAAAAATGCTCAATAATTATAGTCGAGTCAAAATTAAGAAAATTTGATCTGATTATTTTGCAATTTTGAAAAAAATGAAAATGAAATTTTAGGAGCATGCCATAAAAACATGTACCAACAAACCCATTTCTTTCCTCCTTACACATAGAGTCATTTACTGATCATTATGCCAGCATGGCCTTGGTTTCTGCCCAGTGTTTCTGCTGAGGGCCACAAACATGAAAACTGAACAGTAGCTAATACCAGCAGTAAAATTATAAATTAAAATAGTATATTAAAAACCAACAGGTTTTTAAGACTTTCTCTTCTTTCTATGCATTAAATAAAAATATATCAAGTACTACAATTGTGTGACTGAGTATGAAACTCCCCAGAATAGAGAAGAGCCATGTCTCAATGCCAAGGTTGCAGTGAAAGATTCTGAAGCATGCACAAGGGATCAGCACTATAGGGCAGAGAGCTTTAATCAGTGAATAATCCATAGAATGAGCTGTTGTGGAACAAGACATAGCAATTTCTAGCTGTACTTGTTTAAAGTTTTCACTCTTGGTACAAAATTTAGATAATGAAAACAAAATGTCAGTATTTACAATTTTACATAACGCACTTATATATGTTAATGATTAAATACTTCTCTTTTTTTTTTCCAGTGTTCAAAGCCCAAAAAGTACTGGGGTTGAAATATATCATTTGAATTTTTAATTTTTTTTAAGATTTTGTATTTATTTATTTATTTTAGAGAGAGAAAAAGCATGGGAAAAGGCAGAGGGAGAAGGAGAGAGAATCCTGAACAGATTCCTTGCTAAGTGTGGAGCCTGACACTGGGCTTGATCTCAAAACCCTGAGATCACGACCTGAGCTTAAACCAACAGTCAGACATTCAACCAACTGAGCCACCCCAGCGCCCCATATCATTTGAAATTTTTATGAAAAACTAGATACTGATATTTAATTTAATAACTGTTCATTATACTCTCTAATGCCGGCCCTCTTTCTGATGTCAGTGAACAAGTATGCTGTCATCCAATTTCTCAAAATTTTCCTGGGCAAAAAATGACTTTAATTTTAAGAAGTGGAGTATAGTGCTATAGTGACATTGTTTAGGATGTCCTCAGTTTACTGAATTGAAACTGGACTCTTGGACAAAATTCACTGATCCACTTCGGCCAGACTCCTGGTATCTCAGTTGTCTTTGATAATCACTCCTGGATAATGTCTCTGGCTATCAAACTGTGTGAATGTCTGGAATAAACCTTTCCATCCAGAGAATTAGAAGTTTATTAAACCCATTATAATTTTGTGGAGGTACCCCTCAGTTGGAAAAAGAGGGTCTTGCAGAAAATGTTCTTATATAGTAGGTTTCTAAAAATTATTTTCTTCTCTAAATTACACTGTAATGCCAGAAATATACCCTGCTGTTGAGAGATGACATTTATTTCAAGTAAATATTATGGCATGGCTGTTTGCTTGCTTTTGGGGACTCTTAATATATCTGGAGGTAATAGTCATCAGCTGCCAGTTCTGTGTCAGACACAACCTGAGAGAATGCTATAAGGATGGCACCCCTAGTCGAAGGAGACACATCATTGTCCAGCCTGCACTGTATCTTCACACCATGTACAATAGACTCCTTATACTGGAGGCAACAGAAGCCTCCAAAGAAACAAAAATGACCAGATCCAAATATCTGCGGATTGTACACTCCTCATATTTAAACTTTTCTCACCTGTTTGAAAGTTCAATTCAAAATGGCTTGCATTGTGGGGCTCACATACAGTTCTATTTATATACGTATCTTTTATATTAAATTCCCGTTACTATTTCAAAGAATATGCTATGGCATGAGCGCCTTTGATAATACTTGAAGCTAATTTCCAAAAAGAGAGAAGGTTATAATGAGGTCATCAAACAATATTTGAAAGTGACTAGCCTGCAGTATGAAAAACACAATTTCAAGATGTTCCAAAGAAAGCCACAGTAGGAAGAGTGGCATGGAGTATGGGTAGGGGGTGACATAATTCATATCTCCTGTTATGCAAACTGTTATATACAGTTATACTGCATGGATACAAAATAAAAACACATGGAAGAGACACGAGCAGAATTAGGTATATCTCCTCAAAGTTTTTGTTGGGAGTTCCTTCACACTCAAGATGCTACTGAACAGAAAGATCTATATAGCCCAGTCATCACTGGATGTAAAGGTCTCCCCAAAATAGTACTGATCCAGTATATAAATTGAATAGTGATGGACACTCTCTGGAAGACATGTTTTCTTGAATCCTAAAAAATCTGATTGGCAGTTTTAAAAAATCATTTTGTAGTTCCCAGTGGTCAATATTAAATTTAGGAACACTTAAAAAAAAATTCAAGAAACATGAACCAGAACTATTACTTCACAACGTTATGATTAGTGGAAAACATATTTATAGATCTAAGTCAAGTGGCTTTCTTAAATGAATAGAAAATAATTGCTTCTTGCAGACCTGGATCATGTATCTTACGATGTAATGACTGACGACAGTTCTTGGGCTCGGTGGGCAATATTTCCCAGAGCAAAATAGTCTTTATATGCTCAAGAAAATACCTCTACAGTGTCATTCAATGTAATAGGTGATTTTTTTTTTTCACGATCCAACTATCTGAACTTTCTTAGTGAGACTCCAAAGCCCTCTTTCTTTACCCTCGTTCTCTGTTGGATTATGAGCAGCCTAGACAGATCTGAGGAAGTCATAAAATCAGGCAATAAGAATGTAATGCATCACAGATATTTCTTTATAAATTACAGACATTTGAAGATTAATTAACTAAGATAATCATGTGAGAGTGAATAACACAAGACCTGACACAGAGTCGGGCCCTCAATAAAATGTTCATTTATTTCCATCACCTCTTCCCACCCTCCTTCACTCAGTCTTTCTCTCTCCTGTTCGCCATCATCTTTTTCTGCATCACTACACTGTAGGAGGCAGTCTAATCTCTTGGCGATGGCAGTGAACCTGATCATCAGCCTCAGTTGTGGAATTTGGGATAGATAGTGTAATATCTGTCTAGGCTCTACTTTCTCTAGTTGCTCATTGTCTGATCCACTGTTTGCAAAGGGAAGCTACAAGAATCAATAGCACAATAGACGGGGCTTTCCTTTACATATATACATTAGGGTTTTGTGACCTTTAAATATTTCATGTATGAAATAAATATATGCTTCCCCGGAATCCACAATGAAGCCTATGAAGATATACAGTACAGCTCAAGGGTGAGTCCACATCTCAGAATACCTGATGCATAGACAATTTGAGAAGCTGTATGTAAGAAAAACTTAGTTTTTCTAAGAAAAACTTAGTTAGCACTTAGGTCCAACAGTGAATATTTCTGCAGGATAAGAAAGAAATCATGGCAAAGTACAAAGCTTAAAGGATGACAAATACCACAAACACAAAATCCAGAAAAATAATAAAATGTTTCTACTTATTAACTGTCTGACACCTCCTTTAAAATACTACTTTTTGGCTGTAGACATCATTGTGTGACAATAATTTTATAATGGAAGAGAAAGAGAATCCATTCTTTCATATAGCATGGTTATCAAAAATTGTTTTTAATAGTTCAGAAAAGTTTTGGGCCATTTTGCTCTTTCTGTGGCATCTTTGATGTGTTGCATCATCTGGAACCACTAGACTCCACCAGAACAAGGCGTGTTGAATGGGCTGAAACAAAACCCCATACATTAGGATGTAAAAATAGGTGATTTCCAATGGTCATATTCATTGTTCAGAGTCTTTTTACAAGCTTATGTCTATAAACACAGGAATTCTTTTTTTATTAATATATTTTTTATTTCTTTATTTTTAAATTTTTCAATTTTTAAAATTTTTTATATTACAATATAATGTAAATTTGTTTCAGGGGTACAGCTCTATGTCTTTTTTTTTTTAAGATATTATTTATTTTAGAAAGAGTGGAAGGAATCACAGAGGGAGAGGTATCACAGAAGCAGAAGGAGAAGCAGACTTGCCTCCCAGTGGAAAGCCTGATGTGGGCCTCCATCCCAGGACTCCAAGACCATGACCTGAGCCAAAGGCAGGCACTCAACCGACTGAGCCACCCAGGCACTCCAAATGTAGGAATTCTTAAATTCTCTTTTGCACGATTCACATCAACATAGAAAACAAATATGCATTATTTTATAATTGTATAAGCTGTTTAATCAAGTATATTCTTTTTTGACCAAATTTCAATAAAAATTGAATTCTCCACTTAACTGTTTTACACATATGAGGACTGGGAGAATATCCGGTAAATAGTTCTGGCTCTTTACATTTAAAGCTTTACTTTTTTTCTTCCATGACCTACATCCCCTCATACTAAAGGACAAGTAGGTATTAGAACCTGACCACTGACTTGTTCAAAATCCCAGGTGAGCTGGTGGAGTGAAAGTAGGTGTACTCAGGGTAGTCATTCTTACCTTCAGATAGCTAGAAGGAAAAAAAACAAACTATATGTAAAAACAACATTTAAATACAAAATAGCTAACTAAACTGAAACCAAGTGTATAACCATCTAAAATTTCTTTTTTTTTAATTTAAGCTTTATTTAAACATAAAAAAAATTTTTCTTTTTAACTAGAGCCACCAAAATGCCAATCCAAGACCACCTGACATGAAGGAAGGTGTGATGGAGGGGAATCAGAATGGAAACAGAGAGCAATCGTAACTGATTATGATTAAAATCATTTAATTTGGCAAATTTTCCAAAAGCATATGACCATGGGAACATGCCACTTGAGCACCTTCCATGGAAGGGGTACACATGTGTGTAGGATGAGGAAGTATAAACTTCACTATTAACTTCATGGTGAATCTGTCTCCAGTGTGTGGTGAAAAGAACAAGATTTGGGGTCAGACACATCAAAGTTTTAATCCCTTTCTAGTTGGGTGGCATTCACCAAGTCCCTGAGCCAATCTAAGCCTCAGTGTCCTCATCTGGAAATGGATATGTTAAAACTTGCCTTATAAGACTAATAAGTTTAAATGGAAATTTATGTATATAAATTTCATATTCTAAGAACTCACCAATTGGTAGCTATGATTAACTCAATAATGGATAGCTATTTTTTGGATTAAATGTTCAGAATTTGTCACCCCTTACAAGATAACCAAACACTCTGCACTATTACCTAAAGTAAACCTTACATTTCTAATAGCTATCATCCTACATCTATTTATTTATTCCCTATTCAAGAACACACTTATAATTTTCTCATTTTCTAATTGAAAGCCAATGTATCTTTCCAGATCCAACTGAGCTCTCACCTGTTCTTTCCAGTTCTTCAGCTTTTTCAGCCACTTATTGCTGAAACTGTTCTTTGAAGATTATGGTGGCACTGTCCAATAGCAATATAATGTGGGCCACATCTGCAAATTTAAGTTTTGTATAGCTAGACTAAAAAAACTAAAAAGAATTAAAACCAGGTGAAATTAATTTTAATAGTATTTTTAGTTGGGCACCTGGGTGGCTCAGTCATTAAGCATCTGCCTTTGGCTCAGGTCGTGATCCTAGGGTCCTGGGATTGAGCCCCGCATCGGGCTCTCTGCTCAGCAGGAAGCCTGGTTCTCCCTCTCCCGCTCCCCCTGCTTGTGTTCCCTCTCTGGCTGTGTCTCTCTCTGTCAAATGAATAAATAAAATTTTAAAAAAAGAAATTTAAAAAATAATAGTATTATTTTTACCTTACCCAACATACCCAAAATAGTATTTCAACATGTAATCAGTATTCTAAAATTATTGAGATATTTTACATTCTCTTTGTCATATTGTGTATTCAAAATCCAGTGTATATTTTGCTTTCATAGCATTTTCAATTCACAATAACCACATTTCAAGTACCTGATAGCCACATGTGTCTAATACCTGCCGTATTGGATCTCATATGTGTATAGTATGAAAAGTTTGTACCATACTATTTAATATGCCATTATGTTTGCTGGTGTTTCCTATGTGGCAGTCCTTTCCCAGCCAGTTACTAGGTTCTTTGAAGACCTATACTCTGGGATGCCGTGCCCAAACGCAGTGGTCACTGAGTAAAGGTTTGCTGTTGAGTGGTTTGGATGCATTTAGAAATCCTAGAAGGAAAAATGTCTAGACAATGTGATTTCCTTCTATTTGTGCTACTTTTATCACTCTGTGTTGTGTATCCCAGGATGTAAATTCTGAATATGTGGAATAATGCCATTTGCAGACTGGTGTTAATAAATCTGCTCTGGCACTATTGTGAATAATGCAAGAGGCAAAAACAAGAGGGAATATTGTATGTGGTAATACTTCTCTTATGGAATAAATAATCAGATTAAAGTGCTTCTAGGTATGATTGAAGAGCAATATAATCTCACCACCATACTTAAAAATGTTTACTTACCAATAAACAAAAGTTCAGGGGGCACCTGGGGGGCTCAGTCGGTTAAGTGTCTGACTCTTGGTTTCAGCTCAGCTCATGATCTCAGGGTCCTGAGAGGGAGTCTCATGTCCAGCTTGAAGTCTGCTTGAGTTTCTCTCTCTCCCTCACCCTCTGCCCTTCCCCCACTCGAACTCTCACCCCCCCCAATAAATAAATAGAATATTTTAAAAATAGTAGTTGACTTTGATTTACAGCTCTGTTGTGGAAGTAGATGCTGCTTTCAAGATACAACCAGGGAACTTAAACCCCATGGCATACCACATCTAGTGAGCTACACGATCCTCAGCTCTTTTTACAGACTTTTGAAACTATAACATGCACATTTCTGGCCTGGACATTTTCAAAAATTTGGATAAGAATGAAATCATACAGCACAAATACAGAAGACTCTCAGGCCATATAAACCCACATTTGCAATAATACTGTAGATTCAAGTAGAAGGTGGATTTCTAAACATAGTCTGTTTCTTACAGGGATATAAGAAAACACAGTTTATAATACAGAAAATTTTTCCAAGTTACAATGAAAAGAGCAGAGATTTTTAAAAGCTCTGACTCAGTGAATCACTGAAAATCTTGGAAAAGGGTATTTTGTCATTTTATAGTTGAATTATCTAAAAAAACAACAACCACCAAAAACCTTAAAACATATCCTGATCATTAGGATGACAACAGTCAGTACTTTCCAGATTATGTTACCTTATTTGACTGAAAATGTGTTTTTCTGTATATAATAAAGATAAAGCAAAGTAGAACATTCCAAAAAATTTACATCCACTTTCATGTTGAAAAGCTGCCTCGCAAACATATCCCATAAAATATGTTCACAGACACAACTAAAGACAACTTTAATCACTTCTCTACATTGCAGCATTTTCTTTAATTTTCTAATTTCCAGCTTTCCTGCCAAAATTCTAACAAGAAGTTTGAGCAGATTTTATTTTCTTCATCAATCCTTTCTGAACAAAGATACTCTTCTTTCTCTGAATTCCCTTAGCAAGTTGGTGTGGACACAAACTTGGTATTTACCATAATCTTCTAATCATTATGGTTCTTTTTTCCCCTGCCTGTATCTGAGCTCTACAATATGATTATAAGCTTCTTGAAGTCATAGGCCATGTCTTATTCATCTTCTGTAGGTCTCAGGAGAGCCTTGGATAGAAGAAACATTCAATAAATGTGCTAGAAATCATGATGACTTTGGTCATGATTTACAGGAATGTCACAGCAGACCAATGACATGTTATAGCAATGTTGGCCATTACAAAGGCACAGTAACATTTTTATATTCCATTTCCATTCCTTGGCTATCTTTTAAAATAAATGTGCTTAGTGTTTCATCAGCGTTTTCATTCTAAAAACTCAAGTTGAATGTATTTTTAAAAATTAAAATAAAAACTTTAAAAGTCTAATTATATTCTAGCATCAAAGCTTTTTTCTCCCTTGCAATTATATTTTAAGTGTTCTTTAGTGTTTTTAGTGTCTAGCCATAGTTAAGATTCCAGTTTACAAATACATATCTACTGCAGGTTTTTTCCACATTTAATAATATCCTGAAACCTAATTTTGTGTATTGGATTCATTTAAAATGTGGTTGCTACTCAACAATTTTGGAGGAAAGTAAATTACATCAGATGTAACATTTAAGCTAAACCCAGAAGTTAAAACTCTCTATAAATAAGAAAAACAGAAAGACTTCAAATAAGAGACATGAGAGCCAAAGGAAGTTAATGGGCAGTTCAAAGTCATTTGGCCTCATGAACACCCAGCCCAATGGATTCCGCTGTAAGAAAATGAAGCATGTGAAATGCACAGAGGGCAATGCAAGTCTATGGGCTTAGTGATGCCAGACTACAGTAGAGGCTCAAGAGTAAGAGGCCATTGATGAGAAGAAGGTTTGGATTAACTGTGGCCTTGAAGTTACCCCTGGAAAGTGAGTAACACTCAGTTGTGAGAGGTGCATTAACCTCTTCAGACCACTAGGGTTCAAAGTGTTCCATAAGGGGTAATTTATTAAATGGGTCCTAATTGCTTGGTAATGTACCTTCCAAAAGTCACTTCTCTATGCTATGATTAGGCCTGGGACTTGCCAAGTGCTGTCATTCTCTTTGTAACTCCATAATGGAACTCTAGGATGTGGGAAGTAGATCCATTGAAGAGCTATGTGTCTAGCCAGGGTTCAGAGTCCCACCAACACAGCCAGGCAACCTTTCATTTAATCATCTGGTGTGTCAACACAGAGATATAAATTTGAAATATCTTGTAGTAAACTATGCCTTTTACTAAATACATGTACATTTTAATAGAATAAGGATATAACTTTTTTTTTAAGATTTTATTTATTTATTTGACAGATCACAAGTAGGCAGAGAGGCAGGTGGGGGCGGGGGGGACAGGCTCCCTTCTGAGCAGAGAGCCCGATGCGGGTCTCAATCCCAGGACCCTGGGATCATGACCTGAGCTGAAGGCAGAGGCTTTAACCCACTGAGCCACCCAGGTGCCCAGGATATAACTTTTTTTAATTTGAAAAGGTTGACACATTTTTAAGATTTGTAAATTTATCCATTTGGTTAGACTCTTTCTTAAATGTATAAAAATAAACGAATTTTTTGTTTTCCTTTCCTACAAACAAACTTTCTTTTGGCCCCTTTGTTTCACAGGATTTTCTTTTTGAAGGCCAATCAACATGACTTTCTTTTTGGGTTCCAACACAAAACAGTGTTGGTTTTATCAGCCCATCCACGGATATCACAGATACACACCGGAACTACTTCAGCCCTGGTTTTGTTAATTAGCAAGGCCAGCAGAGGGAGTGCAAGAGCATTGTTACAAAAACAAAATTTAAAAATTTTAAAAATGAACATGATAAGTAGAAGTAGAAAATCTGATGTTAAACTACAGAAGATTATATAGCAAGATCTAAGTAGAGAAGCAGTCTTGGTAAGACCACGTAGGTAATACACTAGAACGGAAGAGACAGGCCTGTTAGTCACTGTCATAGTCTTGAGGTATTTGTGAACTCACTGAATGTAGCTGTGCCTCACTCTTTCAGTCTTGAAAATGGCTCTCACAATAGCTTCTCATCAGATAAGAAAGGCTTTTGTTTTCCTTAGGAAAGAGTGATTACTTAAGTATTGGTACTGATAATATTAAGTACTGATGTCTGTTCTGTCTTTCAGAGCTCCAGGTCAATTCTTTGTTTTGACCATGAGTGAAAAACACCTTGGTGGTGTCCCCTAATGCCCTGTGAACAGGGGTTTGATTAGGTCATGGAGTTACACACATTTTTTAGCATGAGTGCACAGAAATGATTAAGCTTTAAAATAGCTTTGGGATGCATTTACATCAGAGAGAAGTTACATATTCGAATCCCATCCTTTGTTTTATAACTTTATTGTGTAACTCCCATTCCAGACCATTTGAAGAAGTAACACATTTTCCAAACACATCTCCGGATGGTTTGTTACAACAGAGTACAAACCACTTACTGGTTTGTAGTGATTTAGAACCCCAATTTCACCCTTAAGGGAATGTCCTAGAGTTGTGTTTTCCAGAAGTCTTCAGTAGTGTTTCTTACGAGATCATTTGTGTAGCCCTCATAACCACTTTCTCCCAGAACGCATCTTTGACAGAATGATAGCCAAAACAAGCCAGCCTTTATATCATACTAAGCTAAATAAACTCTTGCTTTGTTCTAGAAGTTTGGGATAATCTTGAGGATAGTGCAATTTGCCTGGAAGTTTACCAGGAAGAGTTTGGAAAGTAAATATTCAGTTCTCCTTTCTCCAGTAGATGTCACTTTCTGTACATAGGATATCAAGATATATAAGATGCACAGTATTCCCTACAATGATATAAAAAAATAACTTTGAGTTCCAGCTATATGCAATAATTTTTTAAGCCTTTATTGGTATTTTCTAGTGTTAGAAAACTTAAGGAATTGTAAAGGCAAAATGAATGCTATTAATTAACTGTCTTACCATATTTCTGTCTAGTTTTAGCAATGGCCATTAAGCACAGCACATGACACAGTATCGCTAGTGCATTTTCAACAGTTATAGAAAGCTAAGTATTATTCCACATCACAGCGTAAAATTAATTTGCCAAAAACAAACACGGTTGCTGAGTAAATAAGCAGTCATTAATAATATACTGCACACTTACCAAGAATCTAATTAAATATGAGTTCACGTAAACTATTATGATTTCAAGAGTTATTCTTCCTTGGTCCTCTATATCATATTGATATTCACATTGGCCTCCTGTGTCTGAGGGAAAAAAAAAATTTAGTTCTCCAAAGTGCTTCACTATGTAGCAAGAGATATCAGCCCTGTAATGAGAGAGAGAGAAAGAAAGGAAAGGAAAAGAGACAGAAACAATTATAAACAGTAAAAATAGCATTTCTATGACATCCAAATGTACAAGAATAAAAATCAAATGATGGAAGAATATTAATAGTTAGAATTTATATTAATTCTTCCTAAAATACTTACAAAATGCTCTTTGCATTTCTAAACATAAGCCTCATTATGCTGTTCTATTTGTATTCCAACGCAGTTGAATTTTACATTTGAGTTGTTTTAATAGATGACTTTGAAATGACAGAGGAGAGTACATTTTTGTTTCTTATTGATCGATGCAAGATTTTGCTTGTAGCTACTATAACTTGAAATAATAGGAAAGGCTACAGAGGCTTTTTAAAATGTTGACGTCTGGGTCACATCTGATTCAGTTGTTGTATTGACAAATGTGATTTGATAATTGCCAAATTAAGCTCAAGAGAAAATTAGTTAAACAACTACTTTTATTTTTAGATGCTTCGAACAAAAGATATGAAGTTTGGTAGCAAATAATGATAGGGTGCTAGAACAAAAATTTCCTAAGAAGGCAAAATGGGCATGTGGCTTTTACAAAACAAAGGAAGCTATCTGGTCATCAAAATAAACAACATCCAAAACAGTCTCTTTGGGTGTTAAATATTTTGTGTGGAGAGTAAACCCAAAGAGCATGATTGTTATCTGAGGTAGAGATTTCTTGACATGTTAACTGGGAAGTCCTACCATTCTTGTGTATCCTTGGTTAAAACAAAGAGATTATATGCTTTGAGTAATAAAGGGATTTAGAGCCTTTCACCTTTAGGCTACTGATTCAGCTTCATTTCAGGAGGAGATCTAAGTCCTGCATGTACCCAGGCCAAGAGTGCAGTTTACTTTCAATTCAGTCTGAATTCGGATCCCACTTCATAACAAAGCCTAGGGCATTTTTTCAGCAATTCAGAGCAAATATGGTTGCCAAAAGAAAAGCAAAAATTGAACAGGAAGAATAGAAAAAAAACACAAAGTAACAACTAAGGTGAATTCCTGAGGAAACAGACCCCACTGGTGTCTCCGCTGAGCATTTTCAAGAGTGGTGTCTGCTTTCTGCCGCTCTCAGTCTTATACTAGTTTTGATCCATTTAAATATTACTCTAGAATTGTGAATGGAAGTAATACCATGGTACTTAATTATTTTGAAAATGAGGACAACTCATTGATATCATGTGGGCAAATTACTATGCTTTGATTTGAACTCCAGGAAGAGCTATGCAAAACCCACACCGCTACCAGTTGCTGGTAGTCTTTTCCCGTGTGAAACAGGAGTCGGTGTTTCACACAGCCTGTTTGCACAGCCAGTAGCACTTGGGCAGGAAGTCTCTGAGAGAGCTGGAATTCCTTAGCACCAGACTTTAGTCTTTTTCTGTTTTTATTCTTCCCTTTTCTCTAGAGCACTCAATACTCTATTTACTTAATAGATTGGAACAGAAAACTCAGGACACTTTGAGAAACAGTCCGTTGCTTGGGGCGCCAGGGTGACACAATCCATTAAGCCTCCTGCCCTTGGTTTTGTCTCAGGTCATGATTTCAGGATCAAGCCCACGTCAGCTCTGTGCTCAGCGCAGAGTCTGCTTGAGGTTCTTTCCCTCTCCCTCTCCTTCTCCCTCTGCCCCTTCCCTGCTTGTGCTCTCGCTCGCTCACTCACTCTCTCTCAAATAAATAAACTCTCAAAAAAACACCAGTCCATTGCTTAATTCCACAGCCGTAACATTTTAAAAAACAATGCATTCATTACTATTGTTTGAACCATGTCTTGTAATTCTCTCCTTTAAATAATTTTATCAAATATTAAGTGAACTCAAAGTAATATTTATAGCATACACATAAGTAAATAGGATGGACGTGTATATTCTGTACCCAACTTAGGAAATGAAATGTACCAGTATGTGTGTGACCTTGAGCCTCTCCCAACCCCTTTCTTTCCCTCTCTTTCCCTATGGATCACATCATCTTGAATTTTGTGTTACTCAGCCCCTTGTTTTTCTATCTGTTTTTAAAAATAATATAAATGGGGATTTGACTACTGACTATTTGTTTAGAAGAATGCAGAGAAAGTTGATGCATATAGGCAGTTTTGATCAGTTAAAAATGTTTATTCAATCAACATGGCCTGTATTATTTGGATTCTGTTACAAAGTATCAAAATTTTATAAATGTAAAAGTGCTTTTACCTGCATATATAACAAATGCTATACAGTGCTCTGCATATATATTGCACCTAATAAATGATGCTTTCAAATAAATAAAATAAGTGATGCTCTCAAATCACATAGTAAAAGACTTGATTCCAGAAAAGATTTCTAAGGAAGTGTGTTATATATCCTTAAAAAAAAAATTTTTTTTAACCCATAGGGTTTAAATGATTTCCATACCCAAAGATAAGATCAGGGTCTAGATAGACTGATTACTGAATGCCTGAGTATATTATTAAGGAAACGATTCCTCAGATTACCTGGCTACCCCACAAGCCTTGTCTGGAGATCTAAAGATGAGCAAGTCCTAGAGGGAGAGTGGAGGATGTGTCCCTAGATCTTCTGTGAGAAGGGACTGGAAAATAACAGAGAGGAGGAGACCAGAGGATCCCTGAGGCATTCTGGCCTGTCATCTTCTTTTTCTCCTGCATTCCAAAGTGGGCTCCATACCCAATTTACAGCCAATATATAGCAGAAGAACCCAATTGTTACTCAGCAGCACAGTAACTCCAAGTATATACTGCTTCTTTTTTCTTCTCCAGATCACCTTCCCCAGGTACACGGATGCGTCCTGTCTAAGGACCTCATATCAATGCCACTGACCCTTGAGTTACCTTTTTACAGCTTCAGACGGGACATCCATTTAGCATTTAGGAGAGGCTAAGTCAAAGTTCACTAATAAGGCACAGTTTATTACTATTTTAAAGAAAACATTAGATCAGAACTTAATGTTGTACTAAAGTTAGAGTTTCCTAAATTTGTGTATGTTATCAGCATGGGTATTTTTGAATTCTGTTTAAAGTTATTAAGAAGTGCTTTAGGCCTGAACTTTAAAATAGGAAGATGAGACATTTAAGGCATCGGTTGTTAGAATTGTGAGTAAGACCCTTGATAGATTGATTACTTAATGGCAAGTGTGACAAGTGTGACAACAGATTGAGGAATAGCATTACCACCTCAGTAAAAAATAAACATGAATATTAGTAATGATTAATTTTTTAATATTTTAAATAATTTTGAAGGCATCAAAGATGTTGAAAACTAATAGTAAATTGAAGGTTTGTGTCATCTTTGTCATAATACCACTTATATATCTATTCAGTATATTTCAAAATTATTTTAACTTTCTTTTCCTTCAGTTTATTTTACTGTCACATTCATTCTGTCCTTTTTTTTTTTTTTCTCCACAGCCACCTTACAAAATCCTCAGGCTCCCTTTTGCTTGAACTCTTTTCTGTGTCTTTAAAGTTTGCCCTTCAAATCATTTTACATGGCAATATCCAGACTGAGCTTTGTAAACCAGAGTTTTTCTGCTTTGTTCTCTTTTGACTAGTTCCAATTTGCCATGGAAATCATTTCAGATTCCTTAGTATGGTATTTAAGTAAGTCTTTTACTGGGGCACCTTGGTGGCAGCAGGTTAACAGTCTGGTTCTTGGTTTTAGCTCAGGTCATGATCTCAGGGTTGTGAGATTGAGCCCTGTATCACTCTCCACTCTCAATGCAGAGTCTGCTCCAGGGCGGAGTCTGCTCCAGATTCTGTCTCTCCCTCTCCCCCTCCCCATTTGCTTCTATGCTCTCACTCTCTTAAAAAAAAAAAAGTAAGCCTTCTTCCTAATTTTCCAGACTTCTCCTCAAGTACTACAAAATCTGTGTAACTTCTGTATCTAATATGGAATCTTTTTTGCATACCATGAAATCCCCTTCACCTACAATGCACTACCTTGCCCTTGTCCCATTTTGTGTTTTTGTCAGAAATCCTACTGCTCTCCCAAACCCAAGTACTGATTCTATGTACAGTCCTTCAATTAATCCCAAATCTTTAGAGCTTCTGAAGCACTTCAGTCATGCTCATTATATAACATTAATCACGTGCTCATATTTTAATTATGAAGGGAAATAGGTCTTATTAAACCCCCTTCTCCCTGGATGAGGTTTATGTATGACACCTCTTTAAATGTGGAATACTGCACAATCAGTACAGTATATGTTGAATTGAATTGAATGGTTGAATATATAAAGCAAAAAGAGAGCCACTATCATCTTTTATCAAGGCCTTGAAAGAAAATTACTTGATTGTAATTGTATGAGTAATTTGTTATAAGTTTACTGCTCTTCATATTTTCAAAGTACATTCCTTTTTCAGTATTTCAAAATCCCAAGATTAGTGCTGGATTGAGAATTTTTTTTTAAAGATTATTTATTTATTTATTTATTAGAGAGAGAGAGAGAGAGAGACCTCAGGCAGACAGAGTGGCAGGCAGAGGCAGAGGGAGAAGCAGGCTCCCCGCCAAGCAAAGAGCCCGATATGGGACTCGATCCCAGGACGCCGGGATCATGACCTGAGCCAAAGGCAGCCGCTTAACCAAATGAGCCACCCAGGTGTCCCTGGATTGAGAATTTAAATACAATTAATATCCAACTACTGCCTTCTAAAAGTTCCAAGACCTAACAAAGAAGATGGACACCCAAATACAATTAACTATAATACAATACTATAAATATCCCAGAAAAGTTTAGAGAAAAAAAATGACCTGAAAGCACAGAGCAATTAATTTTTGAAGACAGGAGATGGTAACAGAGTGTGTACCCCTTTAAGATCTTTGAAGTCGAACTTAAAAGAGAAGCAACGATTGGACAGATGATGAACAAGCCAAGCCTGGAACAGCCATTTAGGTAGTCCATTACTCAACTTCAAGGGCATCTTTCAGTTAAACTGCAATGTATTGGTGCCCGCCGAAACTACACGCAAACTACGTCTTGGAGCAGCAAGGTGGTCCAGGAAAGAGCAGAACTAACCAAGAGGTGTGAATGCCATGTTAAGTAATTGTCATGACATCATGTGTAAATTCAGTTAAAATTTTACTAACATTTTACCTTCCATTTTGTCTTTTCTAGACCTCCCTTCCATGAGTTGTTAGGAATTTTTTTACAACCTCTATTTTAAAGGAGAAACCAAGAACATGACCATTATTGCTACCACTATATTCACTGGAATAGTTTTAGAGCAAAATAAATTGCAGATCAGAATTAGCAAAAATAAGAACTCTTAACAATCATTATCTTTTAAATTCAATGTTTCCAAGCTTTTAAGTCCCTTTCCTCAAATTGTATGTTACTAAGATCAGAATGCAAACAAGAAAAAAGTGACAGTCTTTACCCTGATTTCCACCAGCTAGTCTTTCCTCCTCCTCCATCAAGACTTGCTCATGGCCCTATGGATTTAGAAGCATTGTTTGAAAACTATTGCTTCTAGACGCACCTCTTCTTTTATAATTGAGGAAGCAAAGATCCACAGAATTTGAAGTACTTTGTATAAGTTCATAGCAGCACTTAGTGGCAGAATAGGAAACAGAAAATACCTTAGCTGCCACTCTTTCGAGGTAAAATTAATTCTATTTACATAGCAAAATGAGCATGAGGTCCAAAGGTCTCCCAAAGTGACATTTGGGATAGAGAGACTGTTTCTTCTTCACAATGAGACAAGACTTCATTGGAATTCAGTAAGTCAGTGTTAAGTAACTCAGAATCGATGCTAAGTCTGTTATTTTATTCTATCTTTCCTTCATTTTGAAATTGAATTACCAGAAATGACAGCCACCAGGCCCTCTAGCTCCTTGATCCTAGACAGGGGAGATGGTTAAAGAAATTCATCTCGGTGGTGGCATTGGCTAGTCAGACACTTCTGTGCTGTAGAAATCAAAACTCAAGGTATTATCTCCCCCAGTTTAAAAAGGCAGGAAAAAACCCAGATGTTTTTCCTCTCACCTCAAATTGCAAGGAAGGAGAACAAAATGTCTGAATTGTTTGGCTGGTCCAACATATCATGTTTTAATTTAGAGATTAAGCAATTTTTAAAGCTATATATATACACACGTATATTGAAGAAGGACTTAATCAAAATAATCAAATATGTAAATGTTGTAAATTACCCTCCCTGTCAAGAAAGTTTAGTAACTATGACCAAATGGAACTAAGATAATATTGGAACTAAATAGAGGAACAAAATAAATAGAGCTACAATAGAGAAAAAATGGCATTTGTTTATGTAGACAGCTGCTACTGGCGATCATTAAATCAAATATTATAGCTAAACAATTTAAATGAAATTAGATCATTTAAATAGTCCATCCTATATCATGACAAAATGTTTGCTAAAGATGGGATCAGGAGGGAGACAAACCAAAAGAGACTCTTAATGTCATAAAACAAACTGAGGGGGGTGGGGGGGAGAGGGGTTGGGAGAGGGTGGTGGGGTTACATTATATGTTTAAATAAAGCTTAAATAAAAAAATAAATTAATTTAAAAAAAAGAGTAACAGAAAAACTTGCTTATTAAGATCAAAGGAGTTAATAACACTTGAGAGTCAAGAAACTTCTAGCTATAGAACCGAAATAACAAAGTATGGTTACAAATGCAATGCTAAACTTGAGCTGAATCAATACTGACAGATTATAACAGCAGACTTCACACAGAAACCTTAAAAATTACCAAGACCATTGCTTTTGGAAGTTATGGATATTTTTGATTATTAACAGCACCCAAGTCACCCTAGCTTCTTTCCTAGCAGAGCAGGGAATTGGACAGAGCAAAATTCTCTCATTCTAATTATACCACATCTGGATTTCACCTCCTAGCACTAAATGTCTGCCTTAAAGCATGGCCCAGCGAATAGATATAGATTAGTTTTTTAAACAGACCATAATCCCCCAGCCTCTTCCAAAATTAGGGCTATCGTGTGCCACAACTTTCACATGATGTCACTAAGTTCACCAGCCATCCTAGAAAGCAGATTGAACACAATAAGGAGGATGGCAGAGGAGAACATCTTGACGAAATACTTCATAACTTACAGACAGTAACCGAAAGAGACACTTCTGAAAAAAATTAATTAGAAACATTTCTGCTTTAAGTCCCTAAACAAGTCTTTAATTTCTAAGTCCTACCATTTCAGATATCTCTCCATACATACACACATGTGTGTGCACACGCCCTGACCAAAAGCCACTGGTACAAAAGAACCAACAACAAATTAATGACTAGTTACTTGCTGGGCAAAATGAAAACATTTTATTTACATTACAAGGTTGCCTATATTGTATATCTCAAATTATTCCAAAGTATTCCTACAAATTGTTCTTATACTTTGAATTCATCTGCTTCTTTCTAAATAGAGGAGTATTCATTAAAACTATTTGTTCACCAGTGGAAGTCATTTTGTCACAAAGGAATTTGAGAGTTGAGTCATTCTCTAGTCTTGTATGCTAGATGAAAACCTTTATTTTGAAAGCAACTGTAAAGGAATTGTTGTCTATTGAATTCTCTTTAGCGGAACAAGCAAGGACACTACAGACATACCCTAAAACTCTGTCTCTGAAAAGGAAACTTTGTCTTGGGAGGAAAGAGGATGTCCATCCACTCTCTACCTGGCTGGTATCCAAGTAGATGATGAATTAGTAAAATATAACATACAAAAGGAATATTTATGTGTCTTCCTCCTTCATCAGATACACAGTATTTTTTCTCCCATGTCACAAAAACTGTAACCACAATTTACAAGTATATATGCACAATCAAATTGCTATTGATTTTGCAGTGCATTTCTTTGATGTCCCTTGCCTTAACCTCATTTATAAAGCTGTTTTGCATTATTTCAAACTGTCAATGATTTGTGACTCATGAATATTCAAATCTAATTTGCACTTACCTTTTTGGTATGCAAGCTTACTTGCAATATGTCTCTATATTTGCCCTTTTGTTTTGTGTTTATTTGTGGATTGTCTTATTGAAATAATACTTCTTTAAAAGCCTAGTAAGTCCATTTAAAAACAACAGAGTGGTTGATGATTGACTCTTCTTGATCTCAGTACACTGTCTCCACATTTTGCTACTTAGCAAGTTTAGTCATTCTGCAAATGTGTCTCTAGTATTAAAAGAGCTATGCTTTTGGGGCGCCTGGGTGGCTCAGTGGGTTAAAGCCTCTGCCTTCGGCTCAGGTCATGATCCCAGGGTCCTGGGATCAAGCCTCGAATTGGGCTCTCTGCTCAGCAGGGAGCCTGCTTCCTCCTCTCTCTCTCTCTCTCTGCCTAGTTGTGATCTCTATCTGTTAAATAAAAATCTTTAAAAAATAAAATAAAAGAGCCATGCTTTTGTTGGTTACCATTTTCAGTGAGATGGGTTTAGTTTTACTGGGTTATGTGTCTCTGGAAAAAAGTCAACAATTTTTTTTAAAGATTTTGTTTACTTATTTGACAGAGAGACAGTGAGAGAGGGAGCATGAGCAGGAGGAGTGGGAGAGGGAGAAGCAGGCTTCCCACTGAGCAGGGATCCCAACACGGGGATTGATCCCAGGACCCTGGGATCATGACCTGAGCTGAAGGCAGACGCTTAACTGAATGAGCCACCCAGGTGCCCCAAGAGGCAACAATTTTTAGATGAACTTGAGCTTTATCAAAAAGAAAGGAAGGCAGGTGGGGTACCTGGGTGGCTCAGTCGGTTAGGCATCTGACTCTTGGTTTTGGCTTGGCTCATGATCTCAGGGTGGTGGGAACGAGCCATGTTTTAGACTCTGCACTCAGTGTACAGTCTCCTTGGGATTCTTTCTTTCCCTTTCCCTCAGCTCTTTCTCTCTCTTTCTCTATTTCTTTCTCTCTCTCTCAAAAAATAAATAAATCTTTAAGAAAAAAATAAAAGGATGGAAGGAAAGAAGGAAGAAGGGAAGGATTGTTTCTGATAGAAAAACAAAGAGTTCATACAGAATTGAGCCCTTCATGTCAGTGTGGATCAACTTTTCCACTTATACTGTGGAATGCAAGAAAAGAAACCTAATTCTCTCAAGCACTAAAAAACCCTTTTAGATGTCTTTCAGAGGATGATAGCTAAAAGAGGACACCCAAGACTTTGTGGACTGTAGGCATGTCACAAGTGATTGAAGGTCCAAAACAGCACAGCAAGGAGCCACCTGCCTACAGAATGGGCAGAGTTTCTGCTTATAAAACCTGTTCAGGGACAAATGAAATATGTCACATGAAAAAAAAGTGGAGTAAAGAACATCTCTTTTGTAATTGATTTCTGGACTCAACTGTGATTTCTAAGACCATCCAAACAATTAAATGCCCTACTTTGCCAAAGAAAAAAAAGGAAAACGTTTTCAAATATTTATGTTTTCATGCCAGGAGCTAAAATAGAAAAATAGTTAATAACATTTACAGTGCAGTAGCTGCATGTTTTCTTAATTGCATCTTGTTCAATTTTTAAACTACTTTTTAAGCTAAAAAAAAAAATCATTGGTCACCTATTGCCTTCCATCACAAAATCAGGTTGCCGCCACATTCATTAAATGATTTTGTAGGAAGGATGGATATAGGTGTCAGTGCGTCCCATCTAGCCAGCCGCACGTTTTCCTTTTTACAAACTTCTTATCGTCCCTCAATTGTACATATTCCCTCAGGTAATATGATCTCCTTCCAAAAGCTACTAAATTGATAACTAATCTCTTTTGTAGTCTTTTTTTTTCCACTTAGAAATCAATTTTTTAATTACTGAGAAAAGTTTCTGCCACCATGATATTTTGTTGCTTATGTGTGTTGAAGCAAATGGCCTTTGTCTAAAAGAGTTGATAATGTTTTCCCAAATTTATCATTTAATTTATGATACTGACATCGCTATTATTCCCTCCATTCTGAAAACCAAACATCACAGATTCACTGGGCCCAATTAGTATGCTACCCAAAGCTGTCTACAAAGCAAACCCCTCAACAGGATGCTATTGTTGTCCATACAACGAAGTGGTTTATTATATCCCGATCTCTAACCCATGAATCCCAGGACTTTGCTCTAGGCAAAGTCTGAGATATAGAAAATTGTTAACAACAAGGTTTCTAGCATCATACTCCTTGATTATACTACTAGCTGTGTGGATTAGAGCGAGTTGCCTAATCTCTGAAAGGCTTAATCTCGTCATCTGGGAAAGGAGGGCAATAACAGTACCTACTTTAGGTGGTTCTGAGGATTAAATGAGAGTATTCAAATGCAGTGCTCAGCACCCCTGTCACCGATCATTATGGAACAGCTATTTCTGAAGGCCGGTGTTTGCCAGAAGTTGAACCCAGTTTCCAGTCAGTTGTACTTTAAACTGAGAAAAGGTTGTATTCTCATCTATCCCATGTTTCCTCTATTTTGTGTCAGTAACACAGTCAGAGTGTTTGCTCCTAACTCTAGGGCTGTGTCCTCTTTTAACCAGTGGCTATTTCAGGACTCCTGGTTAAGCCTTCTGCAAAGACATACAAATGGGATGTGAGGGGAAGTGTGCTGGAGCCTTCTCAAATTATTTTTTGCACATGTCTTCCCACAACAATATCCAAAGGAAGAGAAACAGGCTCTCTTGCTCTGTGTTGTTGTGGGAAGATAGGAGGCTCAGAACTGCTGAGGACATCTGGCTACCAGCCTGAGGATAAAGACGATGCACAGAAGAGGGCAGAGCCAAGAAAATTGAAGGGAAAGAGAGATGCCCCACCTCTTGCCAATGGCATAGCTTTATTCCCTTATTGCTTAAGCCAGTCTGAATTAGGTTTTCTGTTACTTGCAGCCAAAACCATTCTAACTGATTCAGAGAGGCAGCCAAAACCAATGTTTTTTACATATTAACTCATAGCACAACACTCATTCACAGGAGCAGAGCGGTCCAGTGCCCGAGTTTACACAGGCATATAAACATGTTGTAATTGCTCCTGCCTTTTCTAAGTCAGTGTCCCAGCCACATCTCCACAATGTGTCTGTCTCTCTGAAAACAGAAAAGAGATTCAGAGTGAATCTTCCAAGATTTTTCCAGTCTCCTAAATAACCAGCAGAACCCACGAAATGCTCTTTTTGCTTCGAGAGGAATAGAATGCGAGGCAAGAGTGCTACCTTTGGCTTGCTGCAGTAACCCCATCTCAGAACCACAGGTTGCACAATTTTAGTGCTCAGAAATGTTCTCTGAATTTTATACTGTTTGCATTCTAGGAAATCACAGCCCTTAGTAGAATGGCACCACATGCATCCAATGGCATGAAGCTTGAATGAAAAGTATGCTTTGTTATATTGTTTTATGTTCCTATTCCAAGCTGACCAATTTAACGTGTATATGTGACCTAAAAATAAATTAATGCCTTTAAGCCTCAACTTGCATCATTTTCTTTAAAGATTTTATTTATTTATTTATTTGACACAGAGAGAGAGAGATCACAAGTAGGCAGAGAGGCAGGCAGAGAGAGAGGCAGAAGCAGGCTCCCTGCTGAGCAGAGAGCCTGTGGGGCTTGATCCCAGGACCCTGAGATCATGGTCCTTGATCCCAGGACCTGGGCCAAAGGCAGAGGCTTAACCCACTGAGCCACCCAGGTGCCCCTCAACTTACATCTTTATCACAAGAGTACTTCCAGTTTGCTTGAGTTCTAAGAAAACTAGATTGTGAGTTGTCTGATCAAAACAAGTAATACCCAACTAAAAATCAAACGATGAACTATTTATGGTACCAAATCAGTTTAGTCTTTCTCTACACCCTCCCCATCCTATCTGCCCCAAGCTATCCATGATTTAATCTTATCAGGAGCTCTCAGGATTATAGTTCCAGTACCCCTTTGAATAGCAGGAAGAGGGGAGGTCAGGTAATTCTCTGTTGCCCTAGATTATATAGAACCATAGATCTGGAAACATCCTTAGATATTATCTGAAGGGCCAGCCACAGATAATGCCAGAGACGTGCCAAGGGTCACAATGCTGGAAGCAGATCTTTTGACTCTTAGGTCAGCATCATTTCCATCCACTATGCCTCTCATATAAAGTGGCTTTTAAAAGATGTATGAGTGAATACACTACTCATTTTAATCTTGGGGCAGCCCTTTGTTGCTTAATTTAGCTCTGTGAGATCCAAGTATAGCCTATCTTTATGGTTATTTAAAAATACTACTTTTTATATTTTAAGAAACAGAAAGTGAAGTCACTGGCCTACCTTGCTGTAGGCTTCTTGATAGCATATAGGAAAATGTCCTTTCTCATTTCCCTGAAAACTAGAATAGAAGTAGCAAAGATACATTTTTTAATTTATTTCTTTTAATTCCAATATGATTAACAGTGTTATATTAGTTTCAGTTGTACAATGTACTGATTCAACAATTCTATACTGGACTCAGTGCTGATCATAATAAGTGTACTCTTAATCCTCTTCACCTATTTCACCCATCCCCCACACACCTCCCCTCTGGCAACCAACAGTTTTTTCTCTATAGTTAAGAGTCTGTTTCTTAGTTTGTCTTTTTCCTTTGATCATTTGTCTTATTTTTAAATTTAAAAATTTTTAAATTTCCTTTACTGACTTATTTCACTTAGTGCTATACCCTCTAGTTCTATCCATCTTGTTGCAAATGGCAAGATGTCATTCTTTTTTATGGCTAATATTCTATTGTGTGTGTGTGTATACATGTGTGTGTCTGTGTGTGTGTCTGTGTAGCTATATATGCCACCTCTTCTTTATCCAATCATTTATCAGCGGACACTGGGCTGCTTCTATAATTAGGCTGTTGTAAATAATGCTGCAATAAACTTAGGGGTACATATATCTTTTTGAATTCATGTTTTTGAATTCTTTGGGTAAAATACCCAGTACTGGAATTACTGTATCATATGGTAGTTCTATTTTTAATTTTTTCCATGTGGTCACACTGGTCTGCATTCCCACCAACAGTGCACAAGAATTTCTTTTTCTCCACATCCTCACCAATACTTGTTCTTTCTTATGTTTTTGATTTTAGCCGTTCTGACAGGTGTGAAGTAGTATCTCATTTTTGATTTTGGTTTTGATTTGCATTTCTATGATGAATGATGTTGAGAATCCTTTTATGTGTCTGTTGGCCATCTGTCTGTTCTGTCTGTTCATGTCTGCTGCCCATTTTTAAAAATATTTATTTGAGAGGGAGACAGAGAGCATGAGAGTAGGGTGAGGGACAGAGGGAGAAAATCTTCAAGTAGACTCTCCGCTGATGCAGGGCTCAATCTCACAACCCATGAGATCATGACCTGAGTTGAAACCAAGAGTCAAATGCTTAAACTACTGAGCCACCCAGGCACCCCTTCTGCCTATTTTTAAATTGGATTTTGGGTGGGGGGCATTTAGTGTTCAGTTGTATAAGTTCTTTATATATTTTGCATACTAACCCCTTATCAGATGTATCATTTGCAAGTATCATGTCCCATTCAGTGGTTACCTTTAGTTTTGTTCACTGTTTCCTTTGCTGCGCAAAAGCTTTTATTTTGATATAGTCCCAATAGTTTATTTTTGCTTTTGTGTCCCTTGCCTCAGGAGACATATCTAGAAAAATGTTGCTACAGCTGATGTCAGAAAAATTACTGCCTGTGTTCTCTTCCAGGATTTTTATGGTTTCAGGTCTCACCTATGGGTTTTTAATCCATTTGAGTTTATTTTTGTACATGGTATAAGAAAATGGTCCAGTTTTGTTCTTTCAGCATGTAGCTGTCCAGTTTTCGCAACACCGTATGTTGAAGAGACTATCTTTTTCCCATTGCATATTCTTGCTTCCTTTGTTTTAGATTAATTGACCATATAATCATGGGTTTATTTCTGGGCTTCCTGTTCTGTTCCATTGATGTATGTGTCTATTTTTGTTCCAGTACCATACTGTTTTGGCTATTACAACTTTGTAGTCTATCTTGAAATGGCATTGCAACACCTCCAGTTTTGTTCTTTTTCAAGATTGCTTTGGCTATTTGGAGTTTTTTTTTATTCCATACAAATTTTAGGATCATTTGTTACTAGTTATATGGAAAATAATATTGGTATTTTAATAGAGATTGCATTAAATCTAGAGTATTAGATTATTATAAAACTTTTATCAAATTTAGATTGTTTTGAGTAGCATGGGCAGTGTAACAACATTTGTTCTCCCAATCCATGCGCATGGAATATCTTTCCATTTGTTTGTGTCATCTTCAATTTCTTTCATCAGTGTTTTACATTTTCTGATTATAGGTCTTTCATCTCCTTGGCTAAATTAATTGCTGGGTATTTTATTATTTTTGGTGCAGTTGTAAATGGGATTGTTTTCTTGATTCCTCTTTCTGCTGCTTCATAATTTGTAGAAATACAACCAGTTTCTGTATATTGACTTTGTATCCTGTGATATTACTTAATTTACTTATCAGTTTTAATAGTTTTTTTGATGGAGTCTTTGAGGTTTTCTATATGTAGTATCATGTTAACTGCAAATAGTGAAAGTTTTACTTCTTCCTTACTGTTTAAGAGCCTTTTATTTCTTTTTCTGGTCTGATTGCTGTGGCTAGGACTTCCAGTACAATGTTGAATAAAAGTGGGTGAGAGAGGACGTCTTATTCCTGATCTTAGGTGAAAATTTTTCAATTTTTCATCATGGAGTATGATGTTAGCAGTGGGTTTTCCACATATGGTCTTTATTATGTTGAGATATATTCCCTCTAAAGCTCTCTGTTAAAAGTTTTAATCATGAATGGATGTTGTGCTTTGTCAAATGTTTCTTCTGCATCTATTGAAATGATCATGTGTTTTTTAATCATTTCTTTTGTTGATGTGATATATCATATTGATTGACTTGTGAATATTGAAATATCCTTGCATCCCAGGAATAAAATACCACTTCATAGTGGTGAATGATTTTTTAAATATATTGTTGGATTTGGTTTGGATTTTTTGTTGAGGAATTTTGCATCTATGTTCACCAGAGATATTGGCCTGTAGTTCTCTTTCTTTTTGTAGTGTCTTTATCTGGGTTTAGTACTAAGGTAATGCTGACCTCATGGAAAGAATTTGGAAGATTTCCTCTCTCTTCTATTTTTTTAATACTTTGAGAAGAATAGGTATTAACTCTGCTTTAAATGTATGGTAGAATTCAGCTGTGAAACCATCAGGTGCTAGAATTTTGTTTGTTGGGAATTTTTAAATTACTGATTCAATTTCATTGTGGGCAATCACTCTGTTCAAATTTTCTATTTCTTCCTGATTTAGTTTTGGAAGGCTATATGTTCTGAGAAGTTATTCATTTCTTCCAGGTTGTCCAATTTTTTGGCATATAACTTTTCATAATATTTTCTTATAATCCTTTGTATTTCTGAGGTGTCTGTTGTTATTTCTCCTCTTATTTCTGATTTTGTTCATTTTAATACTCCCTCTTTTACTTTCTTTCTCTCCTTTTTTCTTTCTTTTTTTTTTAATGAGTCTGGCTAATGGTTTATCAATTTTGTTGATCTTTTCAAAAAACCAGTTCCTAGTTTCATTGATCTTTTTCTATTGTTCTTTTAGATTCTATTTCATTTATTTCTGTTCTAATCTTTACTATTTCCTTCCTTCTACTGGTTTTAGGTTTTGTTTGTTCTTCTTTTTCTACCTTCTTTAGGTGTAAGGTTAAGTTGCTTATTTGAGATTTTTCTTCTTGGGGTAGGCCTGTTGCTATAAACTTCCCTCTTAGAACAGCTTTTGCCTCATCCTAAGATTTTATTTTATTTTATTTTATTTTTATTTATTTGAGGGAGAATGTGTACAAATGGGGGGAGGGGCAGAGGGAGAGGGAGAAACAAGACCCCCCACTGAGTAGGGAGCCCCATGTGAGGCTTGATCCTAGGAACCTGAGATGAGGGTACCCCTCATCCCAAAGATTTTAGGCCATTGTGTTCTCATTTTCATTTATCTCCATGTGATTTTGATTTCCTCTTGATTTCTTGGTTGACCCATTCATGTTTAGTAGTATGTTATTTAACCTCCATGTGTTTTCAACCTTGCAGATTTTTGTCTTGTGGTTGATTTCTAGTTTCATAGTGTTATGATTGGAAAAAATGCTTGGTATGATTTCAACCTTTTTTAATCTGTAGAGACTTGTTTTGTGGCTTAACATGAGATCTGTTCTAGAGAATGTTCCATGTGCACTTGAAAAAAATGTGTATTCTGTTCTTTTAGGATTAAATGTTTTGAATATATCTGTTAGATCCATCTGGTCCACTGTTTCTTTATTGTTTATCTGTTTGGATGATCTCTCCATTGATGTAAATGGGGTACTAAAATCCTCTACTGTTGAGGCACCTAGGTGGCTCAGTCCATTAAAGATCTACCTCTTGGGGGGCGCCTGGGTGGCTCAGTGGGTTAAGCCTCTGCCTTTGGCTCAGGTCATGATCTCAGGGTCTGAGGATCGAGCCCGGCATCGGGCTCTCTGCTCAGCAGGGAGCCTGCTTCCCTCCCCTCTCTCTCTCTGCCTGCTTCTCTGCCTACTTGTGACCTCTCTTTCTCTGTCAAATAAATAAATAAAATCTTAAAAAGAAAAAAAAAGATCTGCCTTTGGCTCAGGTCATGATCCCAGGGTCTTGGGATTGAGTCCTGGGTCAGGCTCCCTGCTCAGTGGGGAGTCTGCTTCTCCCTCTACCCTACCCCCTGCTCATGATCTCTCTTTTCTCTCAATCTCTCTCTCTCAAATAAATAAATAAAATATTTTTAAATCCCCTATTATTATTGTATTATTATCAATTATTTCTTTTGTTTATTAATAGGGGCTTTATATAGTTGGGTGTTCCCTATTGAGTACATAAATACTTACTATTGTTATATCTTCTTGTTGGATTGTTCCCTTTATGTTATGTAGTGTCCTTCTTTGTCTCATTACAGTTTTTGCTTTGAAGTCTATTTTGTTTTCATCACTTCACTTTCAATCTACATGTGTCTTTAGGTCTGAAGTGAATCCCTTGTAAACAGTATATAGATCAGTCTCACTTTTTTATCCATTCTGTCACTCTTTGTCTTTTGATTGGAGCAGTTAGTCCATTTACATTCAAAGTAGTTATTGATAGGTATGTACTTACTGTCATTTTGTTTCTTGTTTTATGGTTGTTCTTACAGTTCTTCTCTATTCCTTTCTTCTCTTGCTCTCTTCTCTTAGTTTGCTGGCTTTCTTTAGTGATATATTTAGATTTCTTTCTTGTTATTTTTTGCTTACCTGTTGCCAGTTTTCTTTTTTATGGTTACCATTAGGTTTATATATAACATCTTGTGCATATAACAGTCTATATTAAGTTAATGGTCACTTAAATTTGAACTCATTCTAAAAACACTGAATTTTTACTCCTCTCTCACCCATGTTTTTGGTATATAATGTCATACTTTTGTGAATCCTTTGACTGATTTTTATAGATATACTTACGTTTACTTCTTCTGGGCTTCCTACTTTTCTTTCTCCTACTTCTGGTCTTTCCTGTCCACTCAGAGTCTCCTTTAATATTTATGTAGGTCTGGTTAAGTGGTCATGAATTCCTTTAACTTCTGTTTCTCTAGGAAGCTTTTTATCTCCCCTTCTATTCTGAATGATACCCTTACTGGATAGACTCTTCCTGTTGCAGGGTTTTTTGTTTTCTTTTTCTTTCAGCACTTTGAATATATCTTCCATTCCCTTCTGGCCTACAAAGTTTATGATGAAAAATCAGCTAATAGCCATATGGAGTTTCCTTTGTATATAACTATTTTCATTTCCTTTTTTAAAAAATTTTATTATTTTTATTAACATATAATGTATTATTTGTGTCAGGGGTACAGGTCTGTGAATCATCAGTCTTACACAATTCACTGCACTCACCATAGCACATACCCTCCCTAGTGTCCATAACCCAGCCACCCTATCCTTCCCACCCATTTTTATTTCTCTTGCTGCTCTTAAAATTCTCACTTTATCACTGCTTTTTGCCATTTTAATTGCTATGTGTCTTGGTGTGTACCTCCTGGGGTTGATTTTATTAGGGGCCTTCAGGGACTTCTGGATCTGGATTTCTATTTCCTTCCCCAGGTTAGGGAAGCTTTCAGCTGTTATTTCTTCAAATAAATTTTCTGCCCTCTTTTCTCTTGCTTCTCTTCTGGGATCCCTATAATGCAAAGGTTATTACGCTTGCTGGTGTTGATGAGTTCCCTAAGTCTATTTTCATTTTGTGTCATTATGTTTTTCCCTCATTGTTCAGCTTGATTGCTTTCCATTACTCTGTCCTTCAAGTTGCTGATCCATTCTTCTGCTTCCTGTCATCTACTATCATTCCCTCTCATGTATTATTAATTTTAGTTATTGAGTTCTTCATCTCTGATTGGCTCTTTTTTTATTTCTTTGTTGAGGGTTTCACTGAGGTCCTGCACTCTTTTCTCAGGCCCAGTGTGTATTTTTATGACCATTATGTTAAATTCTCCATATTACTTACCTCCATTTCATTGAGCTCTCTTGTGATTTTGTCCTGTTCTTTCACTTGGGGCATATTCAGCTGTCCGCTCATTTCATCTAACTCTGTGTCTATTTCTATGAGCTAGGAGATTCAGCTACATCTCCTGCTCTTGCAAGTATTTGCCTTATGAAGAAGAGGTCCTGTGGTGTACTGTAGTGTAATGTTCCCTGTTTACGAATCTGGCATTTAAGAGGTATCTTAATACCTCTTAAATGTGTTGTATGCACCCTGCTGTTGTGGCTGAGCCAAATTTGCCTTCACTCTAGTCATCTGCAATGGCTCCCTTTGCCTGTTGTGGGCAAGATTTGGTCTCTGTGTCATTAAAGGGCCAGTCTGGGGTCACCTTGGGCTTGAGTTGGATCAGACCAGGCTTTTGCCAGAGCTGCCATTGCACCAAACTGGAGGGCACTCTCCCTGTGTTGTCCCCTAGTAGGCTTTCATTTCATTGGTGGTCAGGGCATGCAGTCAGACTAGATGTCTGTCCCCAGCCCATGGCTGGAGCTATAGTTGAACTGGTATGTGTGGTTATCTTTCCCTCTCCATGGGACAGGAGTCACTTTGGAGTGGCGCTGGCCCCTGGCAGGGCTTCTTGCATAATACCATGCTTGTAGCGCCATGTTGCTATACTCCTGTTGAGGCAGGGATGGAGGGGGCAAGTTCACAGGAGAACACGGGGACATGGCACAATATTAGCAAGCTAGGGGGAGAGGAGCCACACTGTGCTGGTTCCTGCGGTGTCCATGTATCTAGGTTGGGAGTTGAGAGAGAGAAATGACATCCACAAGCTCTTTTGTTCTTGGAGAAGTCTCCCAAAGATCCCTGCCCCTCCAGCATACCTTCTGTGAATAGTGAACAAATCTCTTTCCCATATACCAGGCATTTTTCAAACTGCTGCTTCTAACTTGTATCTCAGCAGGACTATTTGCTGTGCTGTCTCTTTAAGGGCAGGTACTCAGTTTTCTCTCACCCTCTTTCAGAGCAAAGCCACTGATTTTTATCCAGGTGTTAAACTCCACTGATCTAAGAACTCAAGAAAGTAAACCCCTCTGGTTTTCAAAGCCACATGTTGTGGGGATTCATCTTCCCTATGGGTTCCCCACCTGGAATGCCTATTGTGGGATCTTCTCCATGCTTTCAGTGACCCTCCCTCCCTTAGATGGCCTCATATGTTAGCTTGGTTCCTGCCTGTGTCTCTGCCTTTCCTACTATTTTTGATGTAGTCTCTTCTCCATGTTTAGTAATGGAGAATCTATTCTGCCAGTCTTCAGGTCATTTTCTGGGTTATTTACACTGGTGTGGGTATTATCCAGTTGTATCTGTGGGACAAGGTGAGTTTAGGATCCTTTTACTCTGCCATCTTCCCTAGAAGTCACTAGAGATATATGTATTTAAATGTGGTTTTTTTATTGGCACTCCTGTGATAGGACTTGATCAGCTGACATTGGCCATTGTGACTGTGCACTTTCCACTCGTCACATGGAGTATACACATAGCCCTCAGTGAAAAGCTTCTCTGTCCATGTGACAAATATCAATCCTAGAAAGTGACATGGAGACATCTTGGCTAATTATAAACATAGGAAGTTTTTATAAAAGATTTCAAAACTCTGGATTATTAACACTTCAGTAAATTCATTCAGTTTCTTACCTTAATTTGCTGAGGTACCTTAAAAATTATTTTTCAGGGACGCCTGGGTGGCTCAGTTGGTTAAGCGGCTGCGTTCGGCTCAGGTCATGATCCCAGCGTCCTGGGATCAAGTCCCACATCGGGCTCCTTGCTCAGCAGTGAGCCTGCTTCTCCCTCTGCCTCTGCCTGCCACTCTGCTGGCCTGTGCTCGCTCTTGCCCACTCTCTCTCTATCTGACAAATAAATAAATAAAATCTTTTTTAAAAAATTATTTTCAAAGTCTCCATTTTCTTAATTCTGAAGTAAGAATAATTATATTGGTCATATATTTGCAAATACTGCTGCAAGAACTAACAAAACTATAAAACACGTACTTTCGTAGATTCATTTTTATTGATCTTATATACATATGGGAATTTCATAAATCATTGTGACAAAATAATTATACACATGCACAGTTTTTAAAATGGTTTTTAGAAATCAAGTGATTCAAAGTAAAAATCTTGATCTTTTTCCAGTGGATAAGTGTCTCTAGTTTAAAAGCTTTTGTTTAATTCAAAGTTAAAATGGAATCTCTAAAGAGAAGTATTCAATTTCTTTTTTTAGAAATACTTCAAAACCACCCAGAAATCAATCACAAATTAATCAACATCTAGAATCCCTGAGATTAGTGATCAGTAAGAAAACAATAGGATGAGATTGTATCCATCCAAGTAAATTTTCCATGATGACTTCTCTTCTCTACTTATCGTCGTCAGTACCATCCAAGCATCCAATTTAAGAAATGTGGAAAAGCACAACAGAACTCTAATAGTCATGAAATATTAGCAATAAAAAAGTGAACTTTTGTAGGGTTTGAAAAGTTAGATGATGTAGATAAATTCATGGGAAATTATAACTTAACAAATCTGACTCAGGAGTAGATTTGAATTATTGCATAATAGTTTTTAAAGAAACATACTCAGGGCGCCTGGGTGGCTCAGTGGGTTAAAGCCTCTGCCTTTGGCTCAGGTCACGATCCCAGGGTCCTGGGATCGAGCCCTGCATCGGGCTCTCTGCTCAGGGGGAGCCTGCTTCATCCTCTCTCTGCCTGTCTCTCTGCCTACTTGTAATCTCTATCTGTCAAATAAATAAATAAAATCTTAAAACGAAAAAGAAACATACTCAGTAACTAATAATATTTTTTAAAAAGAAAGCTAGTGTTATTATGAGTAAACTCTCTCAGTTTTTTTAAAACCAGAAAATTTGGGGGTGCCTGGATGGCTCAGGTAGTTAAGTGTCTGCCTTCAGCTCAGGTCATGATCCCAGGGTTCTGAGTTTGAGCCCCACATTGGGCTCTCTGCTCAATGGGGAGCCTGCTTCTCCCTCTCCCTCTGCCTGCCATTCTGCTTGTGCTCAACCTCTCTCTCTGTCAGATAAATAAGTAAAACATTATAAATAAATAAACAGAAAATTTCAATCATATACCAATTTGTGTAGAGAATAAAAATGAGGAAACCCTACCTAATTTTAATTCATTTTATGAAGCCAATATAACCTAATTACCAAGAATATACAAAGATGATAAACCTAAGGAAAAAAGAAAAAAGGGAAATGAATGGCCATTCTTTTGCATCAATAGAAATTCAAAAGTCCTAAGCAAAATTATTAATCTAAACCTAACTGTGTATCATAGAGTATCATGATCAACTTGAATGTAATCCAGAAACACAAGAGTAGTTTAATGTTAGAAAAATTATACATGAAATTTCTGTCAGTATCAGAGTAAAGAGGGGGAAATGATCATTTTATTACATTTAAAAACATTATTTTGGGGCACCTGGCTGTCTCAATCAGAACATTCAACTCTTGATCTCAGGGCTGTTGAGTTTGAGTTGGGTGTAGAGATTAGTTAAAAAAACTTAAAAAAAATTTAACAAAAATTAACAGTTATTAAAGAAAAAAAGCTAAAAGACTAGGCATGGGTAAAACTTCTTTAATCTGATGAATGAATATTGTTATCAATTCACCACAGTAAACAGCACTCTTAATGGAGAAATGCTACAAACACTGGTTTAAATTAGGAATGAGATAATAATGACCACTATTTAAGAATGCTTTTCAAAATTGTACTGAAGATCTAGTTCAAGAAAAGGCAATAGGACCGAAAGAAGAAGTGGAGGAGGTGGAGGAAAAGAGAAGGGAGGGAGGAAGGGAGAGAGAGAGAGAAAAGAAAGAATTTAAGTTATAGGACTGGAAAGGAAGAAATAAAACTGTCATTTTCTGAAGACTATATTATTATCTACATTGAAAGCCCAAGGAATTTATTCCTTGGCAAGATATATACAATTGATATATGAGAAAGATGGACTGAAGATCACTGGGGAAGCAGTTGGGTTGGGATGAAAGTTATCCATATAGAGAAAATGAAAATAGATTCTTACCTCACTCCTACACACAAAAATCAATTCCCTGTAGTTTAAAGAAAAGTAAGAGTAGAAAAAACAATCAAATTTATTAAATAATTCTACAGAAAACCAGCTTTATAACTTTAGGATATGAAGGAATCTTTTATGCCAGACACAAAAAGCATAAGCCATAAAAGAAAATATTGATACATTAAACTACAATAAAATTTAAAACTTATGTTCATTGGGACACCTGGGTGGCTCAGTGGGTTAAAGCCTCTGCCTTCAGCTCAGGTCATGATCTCAGGGTCCTGGGATTGAGCCCTGCATTAGGCTCTCTGGTCAGCAGGGAGCCTGCTTCCTCCTCTCTCTCTCTCTCTCTGCCTACTTGTGATCTCTGTCTGTGAAATAAATAAATAAAATCTTAAAATTAAAAAAAATAAAACTTATGTTCATCAAAACACGTCTCAAGTAAAATGGAAAAACAAGCCACAAATTGGAAGAAGATATTTGCAATACAGAACTCATAAAATCAATAATAAAAAGGCAAAAAATCTCAATAGAAAAATGGGGGACAATCATGAACAGGTATTTCACAGAAGTGGAAATATGAGTAAAGAATAAGCATATAAGATACTCGGCCTCATTAGTGATTCAGAAAATGTATGTTAAAAACTATAGTGAGGGGCACTGGTGGCTCAGTGGGTTAAACCTCTGCCTTCAGCTCAGGTCATGGTCTCAGGGTCCTGGGATCAAGGCCCGAATAGGGCTCTCTGCTCTGCAGGGAACCTGCTTCCCCCTCTCTCTCTCTGCCTGCCTCTCTGCCTACTTATGATCTGTCTGTCAAATAAATAAATAAAATCTTAAAAAAAAAAAACTATATTGAGATCTCTTTTTATGTTCATGGGTTGGAAAGAAGGAGAAGGGGGTTTGAGAAGAAGAAGGGGAAGAGGGAGAGGAGGAGGAGAGGAGGAAAAAGAAGAAGAGGAAGAGGTGGGGGAGGAGTAAGAGAAGGAAGAGGAAGAAGAAAGACTGACAAAACTGCCAATTGTTAGAAAGTATGTGAATCAGTAGGATACTTTATATATACAACTAGCAGGAGTATAAATTAAAACAGTCACTAAAGGTAATTCGTGTTATATTGGAGTGTTAAACATTTGAATACCAAAAATTTGACAATTCACTCCTAGATTTATACTCTAAATCTAGAAAATTCTTCTCACATAAAGATCAAGAGACACATATCAGAATACTTATGGCAGAACTCTTTATAATAGTAACAACAACAAATATGGTACCAACTCAAAAAGGAAAAGAGAAATAGTGTTATATTCACAATGGAATATCAAGCAGAAGTCAAAAGGAATGAACTATTGCTATACACAAAAATATTAATTTTAAAAATACAATGTTAGGAGCACCTGGGTGACTCAGTCAGTTGAGTGTATAACTTTTGATTTTGGCTCAGGTCAAGATCTCAGTGTTGAGAGATCAAGCCCTACATCATGAGCAGTGCTGGGCATGTAGCCTGCTTCAGGTTCTCTCTCACCCTCTCCCTTGCACCTCCCGTCCTACCCCTCCCTCTCTGGGAAAAAAAAAGCAATGCTGAATGAAAAAAGAACCCAGAAAGACTATATTGAGTGTAATACCATTTTTTAAAGATTTTATCTATTTATTTGACAGAGACCACAAGTAGTCAGAGAGGCAGGCAGAGAGAGAGAAGGGGAAGCAGGCTCCCCAAAGAGCAGAGAGCCCGATGAGGGGCCCAATCCCGGAACTCTGAGATCATGACCCGAGCCAAAGGCAGAGGCTCAACCCACCGAGCCACCCAGGCGCCCCAAGTATAATACTATTTTTATTAAAAAAAAAAAAGGCAAATGAAACAGTGTATTGTTTAAGAATACATGTACATATAAATATAGAGTTTATAGAGAGAGGTTAAGATGACGTATATTAGTTTGTATTAATAATTTAGGTTGTGGGGGTGCCTGGGTGGCTCAGTGGGTTAAAGCCGCTGCCTTCGGCTCAGGTCATGATCCCAGGGTCGTGGGATCAAGCCCCGCATCGGGCTCTCTGCTCTGCAGACAACCTGCTTCCTCCTCTCTCTCTGCCTGCCTCTCTGCCTACTTGTGATCTCTGTCTATCAAATAAATAAATAAAATCTTTAAAAAAAAAAAAGAAAGAATTTAGATTGTGTTATATATGGTTTATATAGTTTGTACATATATATATAGTTCAGAAATATATGCATATAAAAACTATTTTTAAAAATTCTGGTTGGTAGTTACCCCTAGAAGAAACAGCAGAAGGGTAAAAAGAAAAGAATCACATGAATATATGTGATGGTCTCTTTCTTTCTTTTTCTGTTAAAGATTTTATTTATTTGAGAGAGAGAGAGCATGAGCAGGGGTAGTGGCAGAGGGAGAAGCAGACCCCCTGCTGAGCAGGGAGCCTGATGTGGGACTCCATTGGGGAACTCCAGGATCATGACCTGAGCTGAAGGCAGGTGCTCAACCAACTGAGCCATCCAGGCGCCCCCCTGTGATGGTCTGTTTCTTAAGTTGGGTGGCACATTCATGAATGTTTCTTTTATTATTATATTTTGTAACAGCCCAATATGTTACATATATGTTTTTGTATGTAAGAAATATTTTACTAAACATAAAAGTAATAAGATAAGTGGCCATTCTTAAAAACAGAGTAATGTTATGACTGAGAGAAGGAAATAACAGAAAAAAAAAAAAAAGAATATTAGAGAGTTCATGCAAAAAATCCTTGGTTTTAGTGAAGGAGAAAGTGAAGTTATCTGAAAATGAGATGGGTGAGAGTAGGAAGGGGCTTCTGGGTGGTTTGTAGAGAAAGGAGAAAAGGAGGAAAGGAAAGGAAGAGAAAGGGATAGAAGATTAGAGAAGAGAGTTATTGCCCAATGAAGGAGTAACCACAGAAAATGGATAGAAGAGGAACCTTAGCTTCAGGAGGCCAATTAAAGTTCAGAACATAAATACGAAGTGTATGTATTCAAGACTTCTCCCCTCAAAAGCTGACTACTCAGCCAGAGGAACAGAACATGATTGAGGATTAATATAAAGATCATCATGGAGGTCGTCACAAAAATTCAAAAAGTGGGGTGCCTCGCCAGCTCAGTTGGGAGAGCGTGGGACTCTTGATCTTGGGGTTGTGAGTTCAAGCCTCATGTTATGTGTAGAGATTACTTAAAATAAACCTAAAAAAAAAAAAAGATTGTATTTATTTGAGAGAATGTGAGAGACAGAGGGAGCGGGCTGAGGGGCAGAGGGAGAAGTAGACTCTCCATTGAGCAGGGAGCTTGATGCCAGGCTCAAACCAAAATATAAATAAACTTTTTAAAAACAAGTTCAAAAAGTAGGATGGCTGGGTGGCTCAATCAGTTAGCTGTCTGCCTTTGGCTCGGGTCATGATCCTGGAGTTCTAGGATCAAGCCCCATGTCAGGTGCCCTGCTCAGTGGGGAGTCTGCTTCTCCCTCTCCCTCTGCCCCTCCCCATTTGTGTTCTCTCTCTCACTCACTCTCTCTCTCAAATAAATAAATAAAATCTTTAAAAAAATTTTTAATTAAAAAAATAAAAATTAAAAAAGCAAGATAGGCTTTGGATGTTAACTTAAATAAATTCATATCCTTCAGTCTAGGTCCAGGAATCCAATCTGAGAAAATAATCCTGAGTTTTGAAAAACGTTTATGCACAAAAATGCTCATTACAGAATTGTATATAAAAAAGGAAAAATAAATTAGTGCCCAACAATAGTATAATGGAAAAGTGAATTTATGATACTTTATGTAATTGATGATATCTAGATGGATGGTCATAAAGAATTTACATGTGTAACTTGGATGCACATTTTATACAAAGTACAATCATAACTACATAAAAGACACTGTGTAGAAAAAATGCAAAGAAACCCTAAAATGTTGACAACAACTGTTTTTAGATACTTTGTGGGTGATTTTTTTTCATTTGTTTACTTTTCCATGTTGTCCTATTGTCTTTAATGAATATATTATGTATTACTTTCAAAACAGAAAATAAATGTAAAAGATACATTTCTTAATGCTTTAAACTGGGTGGAATATCAAATAAATGATGATGTGACTAATGGACTGGCAGAAAGTGATCAAGAAACCAGAAGTCACAATGATGGTCATAATGAGGACAGTAAATAATTTGTTTTAATAGAGGATAAGAGGATAACAAAGTGGTAGATTAAAACAAAACAAAACAAAACAAAAACCCTCTACATTTGAAATCTTGAAAGTAATTTTAAGTTCCAAGTATAGTTGTAATTGTGGATGGCTAAAATGGAGATACGTACATACATACACATAAACACACACGCAGTATAAATAGGGATGGATTTTAATGTGGGGTAAAAGAGAGTGAACCAAGTGAGGATGATCAGGGTCAGGGAGTGGACAAGAGCAACTTGAATGAGTAAGCCAGAGTTATAAAGCTCTTCATTTTGGACTTCAAAAGAGAGACACAAATATTTAGCAGCATTACGATGGCAAAGTAAATTATATATTTAGGTGCCACATTTAACAGTTACAATTGAGATGCAAATGACCACCACAAATTCATTTAGTGATGAATATGTAGAAATACCCTCTTTACGTTGTGTTATATTTATTTTTAGTTTTTAACATTTTTTATTTTTTTATTAATATATAGTATATTAATTAGCCCCAGGGATACAGGTCTGTGAATCGCCAGGTTTGGTTGTGTTATATTTATTAATAGGTCCAGTTGTATATGAACGCATCCTGGATTCTGAAATAAATGGCCCTACTTTTATGTTTTTTTTTCTCCATGTATAGATTCCAACTCATTTTTCAAAGTATATGTTTATATCTCAAATAAGCCTGGTCTAACTCATTATATAAATAAGGCCTCATTGGTAAAGCACATTAAGCAATCTTCTTTGAAGGTAACATTTTCCAAGGAGTCTGTGTAAAATATCTTTTAAATGTATCCCACTTTTCCTGTCATACACTCTAGTCACTGAGAGAAACATTGTTTAAATTTTTCCAAATTTCCACATATACCTCAACCAACCTGCCACAGCAAAGTGTAATACATTATTACATGTGTGCTTTTTGTTTTACTACTAATATTTAGTAAGAGCTACATATTAATAAATTGATATCATCAATACTTTGGAAGGATCTGGAAGACTGGAATGTAATTGGATTGAGACAGACTTCTCTTTGCTAAGACTCAGTTTTGATTCAGGAAATCCTCTCCTCTCAGTGCACCAACACAGCCTCTTCAAGAATCCATTGTAGTGTAGGCATATTTCTCCTCTGTTCATACCAAAATCTGTTGATACACCCGCCTCTTTGTCATTCTGTGAACCCACTGAAGCAGAAAATATATTTAGTTAATTTTTGTATGTTAGCACCCATAAGAATTCCTGGAGAATTTTTTTTAAGATTTATTTATTCATTTGAGAGAGAGAGAGAGCAGAGGGAAGAGGCAGAGGGAGAAAGGGAGAAGCAGGCTCCCTGCTGAGCAAGGAGCACAATGTGGAGCTCTATCCCAGGACCCCAAGATCCTGACCTGAACCAAAGGCAAGGGCAGACACTTAACTGACTAAGCCATCCATGCACCCCATTCCTAAAGATTATAAGCCCAATAAATATTTGAGTGGTTGAATGAAAATAGGAATTAATGATTGAATTATTTCCATCATGTTGTCAGTATTATCAAATTACAGAATGCATGTGGGCTAAAATTTGTAGTTCTGGTTCTACATGAGTCCATAGCATAGTACTATATTCTAAAGAATTATGAAGTTTTGACTTAATCTGCACTGCTAATCCAAAAGTCAGCCTTTATTTGAAAATTAATTCTGGTGTACCCTAAGTGTCTTAGAAACATTACGAAGACTTCTGGTAAAACTTCCAATTATGTGTTCATAAATTTGTTTTTAACCTGTCAAGCATGCATTGCTCCTCCTGTATCATACCTATTCTATTCTTAGTGAAATCACTGGATTCCAAATCACAACAGCATGCTTTATTTCAGCAATAATTTAGCAGAGACAAACCCAGTGCTACAAGGAAAGATGCTTATTATCTCCTGCACCTCTGCCTCTCGCTCATCTAGCCCTTTTTCCAACATCTATGACAAAAGGATCTCCCTCCTCCTCCGTCTGTTTTGCTCAACAAGCTGTGGTAGAAAAAGCAGTGAACTGAGAACTGCCAGTCCAGAGACTTGGCCCCAGGGTTGTTGCTATCTTGAGTTAATTAGACTTTGAATGTGTACCTTAACTGCTTCGGGCTTCCATTTCCTCATATATAAAATGAGGGGGTTGCAACAGATGATAGTTGTAAAAAAAAAAATAACTAAAAGTTTTTATTAAGCTTTTACCATATGCAAGGAACCATGCTTTGTGCTTTATATACATTATCTCATTTAATTTTAATCCTCGAAACAAGTTTATAAGGTGTATCAGTCAAGGTCCAGAAGGAAACAGATGGTACATGTCAAATTGAGTAATCTGAGGAGTGCTTCATAAAGGAACTGTATTAAAAAGGTGTGAGCAGGGTGTTAGGAAACCATAAGGGATGGTGCAGTGCCCAAGGCTAGCAATGGAGAGGGAAGTGACTACCTGAACCCAGAAAACTCTGTGGAGAAGGCTGACCACAACAGGGGCCCTGGAGTCAACACTCAGACATCACTCTACCTATTCTGGGCAAACCCAACAGGTAGCCCTCTAAAACTGTCCATACCTGCTTCCAGGACCATAGAGTGGGTTGGAGAAAGTGAAGAGTAGATCTGGAGGGACCAACAGAAGATATCCACTAATATTCAGTATAGTTAGTCTGATTTATACATGAGATTACCAAGGGTCAAAGAGGTTAGTGACTCACTTAAAGTTACACAATTGACTCAGAACAGGACCAAGACTTGGCCTCTGCCTGTCAGACTCCAAGAGCCTGGGGTCCTGACTGTTTCTCAGCCCAGGAGTCCCTTTTTATACTTCCAGAGTTACAAACAGCCTCAGAAGTGATCTCATTCAACCATCTCCCTTAAAGATGCTTGAACAAGAAGTCTTTCCATTTAGGATTTGAGCCTTGTAGAGACCTCAAGTCACCTTTGAAAAGCTAGTGGTCTTCCTATTCCTATACTTATTGTTATACTCTGATGTGTAATTTTGATTTAGAACCCTGAGTGAGACACTGGTAGGGACAATGTTGTTAGACAGTCAAAGGAAGAGAATAGCATTTTTTATTATATATATGAAAAAATTTCTTCCTCCTGACATGCTGTCAAAATCAAGCATAATTACAGGATCTTCCTTTTCCAAAGAGTAATGGAGTGTGTAGTGTAAGGGAATGGAGAGGGGAATAAACTGATTATTGGATTTTCCTATTTCTCATGCTGGAATTAGAATACAGCCCAAGACTATGCCAAGTATTCAAGAAGGCTGTGGAAATAGTGAGCAGAATGGAAGATTTTTAAATGAAGTAAAACCAAAAACTAGGATTAAGCATATTCTTCAATATCCCTGTGAAGGCCCTTAAGATAAGAAAAGGAAAGGAAGTTCTCGTACAGTGAATCGCCAGATTGTTAGTTACTCCTTGCATGAGAATTAAATTTGCTTGAGAGGGAAGACTATAGTAATTATCTGAGGTCAAGGGGCCCATCCCCAATCTGTCTGCTCCCTTGTCAAATAGAGATAAAAGTTCCACTCAGGACTCTTAGTCCTGGGCAACTCTTCCTGCACAAGCATTTCCTGACCTACAAACAGGTTATTGTCCCAGAAAGTCAGTAATTCATTTGTTGGGAATATGAAACAAATCTTCTAGAAGCCAGGATGTTATAAAGTGTGACTCAGGGCTTGACCAGTCCTCAACGCCCATTTAAACCCAGAATCCAATTCAACTAGCATTGCAAATGTACTTCCTGGTATGAAGCAAGAAGGCAAGTGACAATACTGGGAACTTGGCCTGGCCCTATCCCAGGTCAAGTCCTGTACCTGGCCTGTTCTCAGTGCCTCTCAGAGGTCACAACTCCAGCAATTTAAGCCCAAAGCAAGAATGGAAGATTTAGTTTCACACAGGCTGGAGTGGTAGATTGGTCTGCTGTCTCTTACTAAAAGGGCTTGAGAAGGCTGCTGTGGATGAACAGTGAGTGTTTTGGCCTAGATGTGCCTCGCCTTGAATTCAAATGTCTTTTTCCTTTTATATATATACATATATTATGTATGTATGTATTTATTTATTTATTTTAACACCAGAGTAGGTGATCTATCCTTTATTTCGCCTGTTAAAGTAGAATGGTTACATTTTTGTTTTGATCACTTGACAAACTTCCCAATTTTAGGAGACCGTCTGCCCACAAGTAATGAGGGGCTGTGAGTGAAGAAAAGGGGCGTTTTAGTTACTTTTCAAAAGCCATCACCATGGCCTTGAGAGAATATTTTTAGGGAAAAAAAGTTCAGTTTAGGACTTTGTTTTAACTAGCTGGTTAGTCATAAGAAATCTCCAAAACCTGGATATAGGACATCTTTTCCAAGAAAAATAATTTTCCTGGGACATCTGGGTGGCTCAGTGGGTTGATCGACTGCCTTCAGCTCAGGTCATGATCCTGGACTTCCCCCAGATCAGGCTCCATACTCAGCAGGGGTCTGCTTCTCCCTCTGCCCTTCCACCTCTCATGCTCTCTCTCTCTCTCTCTCTCTCTCTCTCTCTGTCTGTCTCTCATTCTCTCTCTCAAATAAATAAAATCTTTTAAAAAAAAAAAAAGTAATTTTCCTGCCACTTGAACCCTAGCTATGCAGGTTTTTAGATTGTTAGATAATCAGCAGCAGCTTCTTCAGGATCTGGTAGTGAGTGAAAATGGGGTTAGGACAGAATGAAGGGAGAGATATTCCAATGAGCCCGGCTGAAGCAGGCAGGACTGAGAGTTCCCTCTTTTCAAATAAGAACTGAGTATAGAAAAGTCAACTTCTACTTGATGAGAGATTGGGAGGTGAAATGGGCTCATATGTAGGCCTTCCAAAGATAAACAACTGTGAACTTACCTTAAATTCCCTTTTAAATTAACTTTGATTTAGTAAATTTCCTGTTAACTTCCCCAGACTGGGGAAATAGAAATAGGCAGGCGTAAAGTGGTATCTCATAAACCTATCTTTTAGGATAAATGAGTGTTGTGGGGGAGGTGGAGAAGGAAGAAGGTAAGAGGTGACAGCAAAAAATGAGAGAAGGAAGGAAAAACGGAAAGGAAGAAAGAAAGAGAGAGCATTCTGCCAGTTGACTTCATTTCCACACGATTCCACCCACTCTGAGCTTCTGTTGTTGCTTTGTTTATGCAAAGTTAGCGGGGCTAAGAGAGAGTGAAGGGCTGAGAGATCCACACTGAAGAAGGCAAAAATAATTTTTCAAATGTAAATCAAACACACACACGTTTGGACCTGGGCAATCCCAGCCTGCAGACTTTGAAATGAAAACACGCTGAGGCGGGGTAGGTGGGAGGCCCAGCGGCAGCGGGGGGGCGTTGTCGGTGACCGAAGGAGCTCTGGTGAATATCAGGTTCCGATTAGTGACAACCCAGAAGTCACGCAGGCGGCTGGGGGAGGGAAGTTTGCCAAGGTCTCTGAACTCCACGGAAGAGAGAGCAGCTTCCCTGGGCGCCGGTCGGAGCTGGGCGTACCCAGGGAGACCTCTGTCCCGGCCCGAGCGCTCACACCCTGCCCAGAGATTGAGTTTGTCAGCGATCATAAAATTGGAATTGATTATTCCAGCCACCATTGATTAGGGAAGAATGCTTACTGCAGCAGCGGGGGAAAGGTTAAGAGGAAATTGACCTTCTTCTTAGGTGACATAAAGTCATTAGGTAAATGAGATACTCACACAGGAGTTTTAAAAGGTCGTGCTCAATTTTTATTTATAGCCGAAGAATCAACCTGGCGCGCGGCTTAGGGCAGGGACCCCGGTCTTCTGGACGAGTGGACCCACAGGAAGAGAACTCTCGAAGCGCTGGTCAGGGGCGCGGGTGGGGAGTGGGTTATCGTGTTGGGAGGATCCTGTTGGAATTGGCAGAGATCTGGGGACGCGCTAGCTTTGTACCTCCTGCCTGACCTGTGTGTGCCGTTTCTGTGAACGTGTGTGTGCCTGTGTCCCCGTGGAGGTCTGTGCTTCGCGCCGGGCTCTTCTCGGTTGCTTTCGCGGGCCAGCGAAGGGATGTCGGGCAAAGACCAAAGACGGACAGTTAAAAACCTTTACCCTACCAGAGCCGGCCACGTCTCACCCACAGTGAAAGTGTGTGTGTGTGTTTAAGGAGAGAGAGAGAGATGTATTTATGCACATATTTATCCCTCTAATTATAGGAATTAATCCTCTTACTTATGACTAAAAGGTAACGTCCAAGGACGTCCCTTTGATGTGGAAAAGCATCATTTGTGACTCACATTCAGACTGATTAAGGAATAATTGTTGTTAAACGCTTTACAAGAGGAGAGTGTTTAATTGAGGGGCATTCGTAATTTTACGGCTTAGCACAAAATTAAACGTAATTAAAAACTCAGAAATTCCAACTGATTTTCCAATTATTTTTATTGTCTAAGCTAATTGTTACACAAGGGTATCACTTCTGCCCGAAGGCATTAAAGAAAAAAAGGCAACAGTACCTTTCCCAAATTTTCGCCCAAAGGCTTGGGAGCTTTGTCCAGGTACAGGCCAGGTGAAGGACCTTCCTCCTTTCCCTCCTCCCTCGGTCTGTGCCTCCCGCTCCTCCCTCCCCCACCATAATTAAGCATTTCAGCCGCTCTCCTTTCTCTGAGTTCCTGCAACACCTTGGGATGTGAGAAAGTGATGGCAGTTCTCTTCTGCAGATCATTACAGCAAAACGGGAAGTATCTGTAGAAGGCTGATGAATTTCTTGAAGTAACACTTGTCATACGTGGCGGAGAGATTAAAAAAACCTAAGTAAACACAACTCTCTGGGGGCGATCCCTCGATGCCTCTGCCTTCGAGTGTGTGGCAGGAGGGAGGTAATACGCAAACACGGACTGGGAGATGTTTATAAACGTGCACATGAAGACACAGATGCATGCAGCAAACTTTCTTTTGCCCTCTCCTTTTTTTTAGTTTTTTAGTTTGTTTGTTTTGAAGAAAAGATGAGTAAGAAAAGCTTCTCAGGTGGATTCTGGATTTTTCCTCCCTAATGTTGGGATTGAGGGCTCAAGGCCAAGCTATTTTAGTGTGAGTTGCTTCTCTTAATGTCCATACAGATTTATTTAAATACAACATAAGGTTTATAAAAAGTGCTTCAATGTTATGGAAATGAAAATGCATCCTTGCAGCTCATCCAGAAGTGGCCCTGTCTTTCCTATCAGACTTGGAGGGAATCCTAGAAAATACAAAATAAAATAGCATAAAATTAGGGGAAACGTGAATTCATAAATTTCCACTAGTTTAGAATGAGTGTGGAGCAATGGAATGTTTCCGTTTCAAATGGAATGTTTAATTTCTCTGTGATATTTAGGCTAGAGTCTTCTGTGGATTCACACTTTCTATCTGGCTTTCCCATCCACCACCCCCACCTACACCCCCACCCCCCCCATAAAATAAATGATTGCCTCTGATCTGACGTGCCAGGTGAAAATGGATAGAATTAAAACTGTCAATTCTCCTTCCAACTTGTGTCTTTTGATTGAGTTCAAAAGCTTTTAAAGGTAAAACGTGCCGATCATTTATATGTATTATTTCTTTCTCTCCTATCACAGCTTCTAAGTAAAAGAAAGAAAACGTATTTATATTTTCAAATTCATTTTCCCTGGAAGATTTCAGTCTTCCAGGTAATTTGATGATGGACTCTGACACGTGGGAGAACGCCTGCCCGGCAACAGCCTGGTTTACATGAGAGCGCTAAGGAGGTACATTGAAGTCCGGTTTTTCCATTTTTCTACCTAACTGGTTTATTTGGAGCTGAGATGTGGGTATTTAAAACTGAAGCTTTCCAAATACTACAATACTATTTTGGAGAAAAGGCTAAAGTAGGCAGAGTTGGGAAGAAAAGGAGGAAGGCTCCCTTTGAAAGTTAGAAATGGTGAAAAAGACATGTAATCCGATGTGGAAAATTGAGTAAAAGAGGCAGTGCACACTTTAGCTTACGCAAAGACTGCTGAGTCCTTTGAAGAAACTGACACGGATTTTCCAGAGATGGGAGGAAAGAGAGAGATGGGGTGGGGGTGGGGGAATCCTAGGGTGGGCATTTTATGTAAATGAGTAAATTCAAAATGTAGTACAAATCCAGTATAGTAAAACTGACAGTTCTGACAGTATTGACAACATAAATATATGTTTGAACACTGCACTTTCAGACACTTAACCGATGAAGCAATAAAAAAAATTCGACTACAATATTTCAAATAATCGACATTGATATTTTGATACATCATTTTTATACTCCCAATTGATCTATCACTCTGGGGCTGGTCAATTTTAAGTAAAAATGGGCTGCAATTATTTGCACCTTGGCTAATGATGACCTAATAACAGTCCTCAATTAGTTACACCTATACTGTTCTTTCTTCCTTTGGTGTTGGGGGGTTGGGGAGGAGGAAGTTCTTGAGGAACAAAACCTATGACTGTGTCACCCCCCCCTCCCACTTTCTATTCCATTTTTGAGATTATGGGGAAGGGGTAGAATTTCAGAATTAGGAAGGCATCTTTGGTGATCACAGACGCTGCAAGCTGAGGTCGCCTCATCTCAGTAGCTACCAGGTCTGTATTGTAATGGGATTTTCACTTTTACTTTGCCAGGTCAAAACTAAATTTCGGAAAACAGAAAATGCAATCAGAAAGTTGAGAGACTCTAAATCTCCCTCAGGCCCCATATTCTTTCTTCTGTTTCAAGGAGTAGATGGAAGAGATTTGCTCAAAGGGAGAACTGAAGATTTCTCGAAGGCTCAGATTGCGGTGTGTTTCTGGGGGGTTGGAGAGAGAGTTAAGAATTTTAAGAGAGTATCTAAAGCACCCAGTTGAAGTTGACTCTCCCCTTCCTCCCCTGTTGCCTAGGAGAGCTCTCCACACCCCGCTGAGGGTTTATAGGCTACTGTTTAAAAGCAAACAAACAACAAAAAGCCACCGTAAGAAAGAAGACAAATCTCGTCGAGAAACATTGGTGAGTACTGCATCCTCAAGCCTGCTTCCCGCAGTTTCTAAGTGTTGGCTTTCTCCTCTCTACCCGGTGGGCTCGCCAGTGCATTCACTCACTCCCACTTTTCTTTCCCACTCCTCTCCAAATTTGGTGTGGTAGTGGGGGCTGAGGGGTGGATAAAGCTAGCTCATTTTGAAAAAGAAATCCTAGACAGGCCCCAGGATATGACCTGGAGCAGGGCATCGTGATGGAGGATCCCGCAGGCAAGAGTCGGTGTTGGGGATGGGGGTGGAGAGCAGGCGCCCAGTTCTTTCCCAAAGGCCAGGCGCCAGCTGCTGCTCCCACCCCTGCAAAGCTCTGACCCTTTCTTAAACTTGCACTGAGCCTCGGGCTCCTGACCTAAAACTTAGCTGGTCTCCACTAGTCGGGATTCCAGGGTCTGATTTTCTTTCCTCCAAACTTCACAAATGCAGTTTTAATCCTCTTCAAACCACCGCCAGCTGAGACGCTGACACATTAGCAACATGTTAAACAACATTAAGATGCTAATCAAAGACATAGGTGGTGAGTGACCCACATTGGTTGAAGGTGGGAGCCCTAGAAGTTCTCCTTTATCAGAGCATCACCTAGTTCCGAGGGTATCAGCCTCTGACTGAGTCGTTCCAAAGCCATCTGTGCTGGGAGTTGGGGTGGGAGCTAGAAGAGGGGCAGCAGGAGGAAAGAAGAGGGACTGGATCAAGATAGCAGAGAAAAGAAACTAGAGAAAGAGGAGAGAGGAAGGAAGGGAGGAAGGAAGGGAGCGCGGGAAGGAGCCAGAGACTGAGAGCAAGCGCACATCGCGTTTGGAGCCCCGCCAGATAGCGCTAGAGGGCTATTTATTGAAATACTTTTCCTTCTGCAAGATAGTGAAGCAGCTAAAATTGGGAGAAATAAGACGTAACAGAGAGTAAAAGGAAAGAAAGTACAATGATTCTACCGCATCTTAGTTAAGATAATAAATTGTGGGGTGCTTTCATGTTATTCGTGGGGGCGGGGGTGGGGAGAAATACATGGTAGAAAACCTAAGTAAAGAAAGGACCCAAAAAACAAACAAACAAACAAACAAAGGCCCCCTTCTATCTCTTGAACCCACCTAGGAAGAGAGTAAGCAAAGTTAACAGGTAAGAAAGGAAGTGTAGTTCTTCCTAGTCCAACTTTCAGAGCTGCTGGTACATGGCTGGGAAGGTCAAGAACAGTTCACAAGGATGAGCTGAGGTTTATAGAGAAGAGATATTTTTAAAGTAATAGATGGCTGCAAGGGAATGGGGAAGGGACAAGCAAACACATTATTGGAACCGCCAAATAAAATATATATCAAAAATTCCAACTGTCAGCCAGCAGGTCTGGAGCAGAAGAGAGTCCCTATGCCTTTGTCCCAGGGATGCTGGGCTCAAGGCTCTTTCTGCAGGGCTGCAATCAAATTCCTTGAATAACAATTTATACATACTCTGGGAAACTTGGAGAAAAGAGCTAGACTACGAAAATTCACTGTTGCATTCAGAACCCAAAGTACAGTGAAACAGATGGAGAGAGAAGAGTATAGTGGCAGGGGTGGGGTCCAAAGAGAGGCAGGAAGAATAAAACATTCTGATCCTCTTTACTTGCTCAGGTCAGGAATGCAAGAAAGAAAACTTCTTTCAAATAATACTTCAAAGTATTGACTTGGTTTTATTCTAAAAACTCTAGCATCTCACACATCTAGCTTCTCATTTAAAATTGCACTTTTCTTTTACCTGAAACATTTTTTTTTAATCAAAGTAATAATATCTTTCAAACCAGCAACAGAACCTCCATAAATAAAAACTAACCTTACAGAGGGGGGAAAAATCTGCTTAACCCAAAATACTCCAATTCAAAACATTAACTAAAGTTACAAATAAGATTAAGGTTGGATTTATTTGCTCCTCTAGCAAGCCGTCAATTATTCTAACTATTGTAAGAAGACAAAAAGGATTTAAACCCGGCGATTTTAATACACAGATTAACACTTCAGACCTCACAGTTCTGAGGAATTTGGAGTTATCTGTGCTGAGGACCTATAACTTTCCAGGAAAAAAAAAAAAAAAAAAAGATAGGCACACAGGCTTTTTTAAGGAAGGTGGGCAAATTTACCTAAAATAGAGCCTCGGTTCATATATACTCATTTCAAATTAAGTTCTCTCCATAAAGCCAATGCACTTTAAATTGGGCAACTGTAGTGGGATTCATTAATTCTTTTTAAATTTTAAATGTAATCTATAATAGCATTCCATGTTGAAACAAAAAAGAAAAGGAAAAATAGAAAAGAAGCAGTTCTTAGAAGTCTTAGGGATGCTTCAATAAGAAAGAAGTGATTAAAAACAGACTAGACTCTTAAATTTGAGAGGCCCCATCCCCCCCTCCTATTCACCCCCACCCGATCAGGTCCCCTCCCTTTCACCTCTTTTTTTTAAAATGCAGTGCCCCACCCCCACTCCAGAGCTAAGTAGCAGATTTGGGATTCTGAAGAAATAGGTTTCAGCATCCATATTTGTTCTGGGGCACTTGTAAAATGCGATTTGTAGAGGGTCTTTAGCCTTCTGATTGTCTTTGAATTGTTTTTACTGAAACAGATCTTTTGCAGTTAATGAGTCCCCACGCAGCTGGACAGCTCCTCTCGGACACTGAGAACTCTAACCCCAAAATGACCCCAATTTGACACCGCAAGATGAAATTTTACCGCCTGTTAAAACCATTTCCAGCCTGGGCAAAAGGAGCTGACTGTTGACGGAGGTGTGTGCCGCCTCCTGCGACCCCCATCTCGTGCCTGTCTCCTGGGCCTGCCCCACCTACTTTTCCTTCACCCCAAATGTGGAAGAACAGATGAGCCTCACAGCCTGGATGGGGGTACAGAGGCTGAGACTGGAGCATCAGGAACATAATATCAGGCTAGAAATCAGAAAGTGTGTTTATCCCACTGCTCTGGAATTGCTTCTATCGGACTGGCAAAATTGGAGAAGGTAGGGGGAGATCAGGAAGTTCTTAAATGTTTTTCAGCTCTGTTAATAAAACATCAGCAAGCTGGTGATTAAAAGTAATAATCTTTGAATTCATCAGATTGGCCAAGAACCGAAACCCTGATTCACCTCCAGCTTGATCTTGTGTGTAATCTACCGCACTGGGATACTATTTTACACATACAGTTTCATAAATGACATGCAACTAGGTAAGTGAAATCTCTTTAGTCGTGTGAAATTTGGGGTTCTCCCCTTAGGCAATTGGTGAATTTTTAAATGATGCAGATTTTCCTCCATTAGGGCTTCATTTTTAACACTCTCACACTTCTTAACAGAAGTCTTTGGAGTTAAAGATGATGCGATTTTTTTTCTTTGAGTCTGACATAAAATGTCCTATTTCTCTCTCCCTCTTACAATCAACCAGATTGTCCCTGTAGTTTGCTTTAGTGTATTCAGTACAATACAAAAGAAGTTACAGAATATTAGAAAGTAAAGAAGAAAGGAGTTGAGATTAAAATGATTTCTGCATCTCGGAAAGGATTAAAACACATGAAAATCAAGTTTAAGCTTTTTTCCCCTTTGGTAAAACCCAAGATTATCATAGAATTATCAACCTATTATTAGTTTAACAACTGTTTGAAAATACAGAAATCATCCATCGCTTTGAATTGTTTTTACTCCGATGCACTGCCACGTAAGAAATTTGTGTATTTTTTTTAATCATGAAGTTTTTCTAAATAAAGGCTGTGGGGGATGCTAACTCACTTCACAGTACCACTATGAAAAAATGCGGTGGTAAAAGCAGCAGAAGGTAGCAACGCTGAATGTTTAAACTCTACAGTGTAGAGGTTTGTTTCCAAGTTGATCTTCTACAAAAGGAGCATTTATCAAGGAAATTGCGTTTCTTTTTTAAAAGAGAAGTAATTGTCACTTACTATACAGGCGATTTAAAACAACAATAACCCTTTTGGCGACAATACATATGCAATATTGAAAATATGAACAACTGTTAGAATAAAAACTAAAAATCACTATAAACTTCTCAGCTAGCGGCGCTACACGGGGAACTCGGATCCAGCAATTTCAAGATCTCTAGTGGAAAACGCTCGGTAGGCGAAACCAGATTGTTATTTTTCTCTCATCCTTCCCACCCCGGCTAAACTGAATTCACGTAACTGCCGCTTGAAACAAAATTCTGCAAGACAACTTTTTTCTTTTGTGTCTTCTTTCCTTTTCTACTCACCTTTTTTTATACGTCGACGAGCAACTCAGCAACAAATAGGGAGGATGCTTTTAATCTTGGAGTTCTTCTAGGGAAAAAAAATCTGAGGAGGGAGACGGACCCTCCCCACAACCTGTAGGTTTCATACCCGTTGGATCACACAGGCATGAAGCCCGGCGTAAAAGTGCTGGCAATCTGGTCTAGACTCTCCTCTCCGAAGCTCCGAGCGCCCGGCCGTCCCTGCTCTGGTCAACTGGGCAAATACCTCGCAGTCCGCAGCCCCGCTCCCTGGCGTCGCACTACCCTCGCCTCTGCCAGCCCCTCCGCACTATCTTTATATGTGAGGGCCGATTTCCCGCAGACATCATTGTTATGATGGCTCATTTAATCAAACTGTTTAATTGCTCTGGTAATCACTATCATCATCACAGGTGCTCAATCATTCATTATTTTTGGAGGGCTTTATTGACCTCCGGAGCTCATTCCCCACTCCTATTAAAACGGGGCCAAATTTCTCAGACTTAGCTTGGTGTCTCAGCAGGCTGCGATGTAAGCTCCGTTGAGTGTTGCCTTAAAGCTTACAGTGAAGCAGAGAAGATGGAAAGCCCCCCCCCGCGCGCCCCAAGCTCATCTGCGCCCCCCTCACACACACACACACACACACACACACACACACACACACACACACACCTTTTATTTTCCCTGTGCTTCCCATCCCCCGGGAAGTCGGGTCAAAGTCGCGCGCGGAAAATACCCTACTTTCTACTCTCCAGAATGAATTCAAAGTTGGAGAGGGTATCGGCTGTTGAGGAACAGTCTGTTTTCGAGTCTCTGGGTCAGGGACCATGAACCGGGCAAGAGCGAGGAGCTAGGGAGAGAGGGTGCTCTCGGAGCACACAGGGCCGGACTTCTGGGCAGGCGGGAGCCGGGGAAGGAGGGGGGGTGCGGAGGGGGCAGCTGCGCAGCGCGCGCTGGCTGACCATAACTCCGCCCTCAGCCTCAGGATCCGAGTGATTGACGCATGGCCACCGGGAAACCCTGGGCGTCGAGGTGAGGCTGGGTGCAGCTCCAGCCGGGAATTGGGTGAGACACCGGCCAGAACTACTTTCTACACAAACTAAGTGGGATATTTATCTTCCTTCCCTCCCCCCCCCCCCGCCCCTTCTTTTCCTTTTTGGAAAAGTTCATACGGAGTCGGCCAGTCTTCCCCATGCAGAGGAATTGCCCGGTACAATTAACACAACCATCAGCTGGCGTTACCACGCTCCGGCCTCTGCACCCTGGGCGACCACAACAAAGCTGGGCAGGGTATACCGGCCAGTTTTCCCCGCAAGGCATCTTATCTCTCTCCCTCCCTCTGTCTCCGGTGCTTCCCAGCTCTAAGTGAGATCCACTTCGGAGGCGCACATTAGAGGCGCGCACGCGCGCGCGCGCACACACACACACACCCTTTTAGCGACATCAAACACCCAAACGACTCCTCCCCACTTCCTCCCTCCCAATTCCACCGCTGCCCCCAGAGACTCTCCAGGGTGGCCGTTGTCCACACCGCTAGGAGAGAGTCCTGTCTGAGTTAAGTTGATCTCTTCTTGTCCTGCAAAAATTAAATGTTGGCAAAAGTGCTAGATGTGCACAGGGAAGAAAGTACCACTTGAAAAAAAAAAACCCTATAGTTCCGCAATAGTACGGTTTGCAAAGCCTGCTGCCCCTGGATGTTAGCAGAAAGCCTTCAGGGGCGCAGTAATCGGCTGGCAGAGGAGTGGGGGCCAGCAAAATTAAAAGGAACAAAAGCAAGAGCGCCATGCCAAATGTCCCCGACACGACCCCATTAGGCTTGAGCCCGGTGTAATGGGAAAATGAACTAGAAGTAAGTTTGAAAAAAAAAATTATAAGAGCTGAGGCTGTACCGTACTTTCCCTGTGGTTTTCTGCAGTTTTCCTCTCTGCGCTCTCCCTGTCCTCTTCATTCTCTCCCTCTTTCCTCTTTCTCGCGCGCCCGCCCTCATGCGCGCGCCCTGGCGCGCGCGCGCGAACACACACACACACACACACACACACACACACATCTTCCTCCGGCTCCCCCTCCCCCTCCCCCCCCCCCCCCCCCCCCCCCCGCCCCCCCCCCCCGCCGCCCCCGCGGAGGAGCAGGCTCGCTGATTTGCTCGGGTCTGCCAAGCTCCTACCACCCCCCCCCCCCCCCCCCCCCCCCCCCCCCCCCCCCCCCCAGCCGGGGCCGTCCGATCGCACTCGCTGCATATCAGAGGCTCCGCGCGGCGCGCTCCTCCTCGCTCCCGCTCCCCACTCCCGGGATGTGTCTCCGCCGTACGACGGGCTATGGCCACCACGACTTCCGGGTTCCGTCATTTCGTTCTCCCGCCGCCGACCCGCGCCGCCAAACTGAGGCTCTTCTATAAGCCAGGCAGCAGCCAACCTGCCAACACCTACTGACACTCACTCATCTCCCAGAGAGAGAAAGAGAGCGCGAGAGAGCGAGCGCGAGAGAGCGAGCGCGAGTGAGAGCGAGCGAGCGAGAAAGAGAGAGAGGGAGAGACAAAATACCTACCAGGAAAGGGGGGGAGGAAGTCCAATTTTTGCAAACTATTCATTTTTTTTCTTGATTTTTTCCCCTCTGCTTTCTTTGAACGATACTTTAAAGAGAGAGGATCATATTATAGATACCGCGGGGGCCAAGCTAAAAGAGGGGGGGAGGGGGAGGAAAAAATTCAAGAAGCAGAAACCCCTCGCGGAGTTTTACTGGAAGAAAAAAAACGGGTCTGAAAGATTCCTCCTCTTCATCATCATCAACCATCATTCATTCACTACCTTGACATTCCGGGCTTTGATTGACAGCTGGAGTGGCAAAAAGCCATGAAACACGACAGTTCGGTTACATGTGGGCTGCTGACGGGCCGCTCGTAACCTTCAGTTCGGGGGCTTGACAATTTTTTTTCTTCTGTTTCTTCTTTTTCTTTTCTTTCTTTTTTTTTTTTTTTCCAACTGAGGGGAAGAGAAGAGAAAGAGGGGGAAAGGAGGACCGAAAAGGAGGAGGAGGGGAGGGGGGAGGAGGAGGAGGTGGAGGAGGAGGAGGAAGATCAGGAGGAGGAGGAAGAAGAGGAAAAAAGAGAAAAAGAAGAAATATCACAGAAAAAAAAAAACTCTTCGTTGTCTTGCCTGGGCTTTTTTTCCCCCCTAAAAATAACATATTGGAGAATTGGGAGAAGTCTTTTTGGTTTGGAAAAAAAAAAAGGAATCTTCAGCCTAGATCACTTTCTTATCCGGACTGGGATATTAAATATACGACACATCCAGGAGTTTATTGGAGCGCAGACTGATGGCGCAAAGGGTAGGTTTAAATCTCCAACACTTACCTAGATATAAATCCTCTCCTAAGAGGGGCCTGTCCCGATGCCTCCTCTCCCTTCAACGCTGCTGCTGCTCGCTGCTTGATGATGGCGGCCAGTATTTAAAAAAATAGCAGCAAAATTATTCATCGGCTTTTCCCTCCCGTGCCTCTGCGTGTGTGCGAGTGTGTGTGTGCGTGCGTGTGTGCGTGTCTGGGCGCGCGTGTTTCAGCGCTGTGCGAGCGGGCGGGCGGCGAGTGCGTGTGAGTGGTGTGTGTGCGTGTGCAATTGTTACACGCTTTCGCCTCGCTCCAGCTTTTACCCCAGCAGCGCGATTCCCCCGGTTCTCCTGCTGCCGCCGCTGCCGCTGCTGCGCCGCTGCCGCCGCTGCTCCCGCGGCTCGGGGCGGGCACGGGCTGCGTAGGAGCCGCCGCCGCCGCCGGGGCCGCCGCTGGGGCCGCGCTGCCGCAGCCGCTGCGCCGCCGCCTAGACTAGCCTGGGCTGCTTGTTTTGTCTCTGAAATTGACAAGGACGCAGGGAATCCGCTGCTAAATAATGTTTCTGGTAACTTTCACGTTATTCCCCCCTCCCCTCCGCTCCCTGCCCCCGGGGAGGCACTGGCCCCAGTCTTCCCTCTTCCTCGGCGTTCTCCTCCTGATTATTAGCGTTTTTCTTCTCTTTATTTTGTTTCATTTCGCCTTTTGATTTATTGGATCTTCGGGAGGAGGCGAAGGGGGGTGAGGGGTGGGATCCGGGGCTTCCTCCTCACACTAACTCCACTTCTCCCTCGGTTGGCTCGCTACGGTTCTGCTGCCTCCGGCCCGAGCGGGACCTCCCGGCGCCCCCTCAGTCCCTGGCCTCACTGCCTCCTCTCCCTACTCTAAACGCTGCTCTTGGTTCATACTTTTTTATTTTAAAATTTAAAAACATTTTCCCCTGCAACTTTCAACTCGTTGTTTCGGCTGGTTTGGTTTCTGTGTGTTCAACTCGTGCTCTGTACTTTTCTCCTTTCTGACTTTGTTTTTATTTCTCCCTCTCTCTCTCCTGCCTGCCTCCTCTTCCCTTCGTCTTTCTCCCCTGCCCCCCCCCCCCCCTCCTTTTCCTTTTTTTTTCTCCCTCTCTCTTTCTCCCCTCCCCTTTTTTTTTTCCCCCCCCCCCCCCCCCCCCCCAACTTCTATTCCTTTACTTCTCTCCTTGCTTTCTTCTCCCATCTTCTTTTTCTATTCCCCCTCGGCTCTCCCTCACCTCCCGCGTCCCCCTCCCCCTTGCCGGGTTCCGACAGTACGATGAGCTGCCCCATTACGGCGGGATGGACGGAGTAGGGGTGCCGGCTTCCATGTACGGAGACCCTCATGCGCCGCGGCCGATCCCCCCGGTTCACCACCTGAACCACGGGCCGCCTCTCCACGCCACGCAGCACTACGGCGCGCACGCCCCGCACCCCAATGTCATGCCGGCCAGCATGGGATCCGCTGTCAACGACGCCTTGAAGCGGGACAAGGACGCGATCTATGGGTAAACCAACCCCCCTCCTCCTGACCCAGCATACTGTTTGTGAGTGCGAGTGTGTGTTCGTCTCTGTGGGGGTTGAGGGGATGGTCGACTAAGTGGGGAGTTATTTCTGCGGGGGAGGGGGTAGGAACCGCTTGCCTTCAGAAAGGACAGAGAAGGGGGTCTGCTCTTCTTCGACTTAAGTGTAAGTCCCCGAAAGATAAAGCCTCCTCCACCCCCATGGCCCCGTCACTCCGGACCCCACAGCCCAGAGTGACTGAGTCCTGAGAATCTTGCCAGGGCCTTCTCCCCAAGGACGGGATTCCTGGCCAAAGGACGCAGAATTGGTCCTTCCAGGCCCCCTAACAGAGGCCTTGACGAAGGAGAAAGTTTCCTGCAGATGAGGAACAACTTTGGGGTTTTTTGTTTTGTTTTGTTTTTTTCCCCCTCTTGTTTCCTACCGAGAGTCTGGGAGTCACTAAATGCAGCTTGAGCTGGAATCAGGGCTGTTTCTGTCGGCCAGGAAGTCCTAATCACCCACTTCTTAATTCTCTGTAAATAAAGGGGTAGACCTTGAAGTGCAGCGGGCTGGAAGGGACTGCTGCTTGCACAGAGCTGCTCTTAGGAGGAGTAAGGGAGATGGCTGGAAACCACATATTTTATATTCTGAGGGAACTTGGAGAGGGATGGAGGTGCACGGTCCCAAAGTGTACCGCTGGTGCTCTCCCAGTTGAAAGGAGGTGGGGAAGGCGGCAGTTTGCCGAGGGGAGGGGACGGTTGGTAAAAGGCAACTGAGCCTGAAGCCGGAGGCCGCAAGCATCCCGAAGTGCAGCTAAGCCGCCGGGAGGAACACAAAGGGCAGACGCTCCCGCACACTTCCAAGTTTTAACACTCGATTTATTTATTTTTGCCTGCTGGAGAAATGCGGTCTTTGGAAGGAAGCTCTTGGGCGTTTAGCATTCCTATTATTTTGGCCCCCACACACGGGCTTTACTAGAAGTCGAGCAAACAAGTTTATAAGGCAAGGGGGTAAAGAGATTGGAAGAGCACGCTCTCGGATTTGGGTGTAAGAAATACCACTTCGGGTGTATATATAGGTGAAGCCTTCGGCCTCCTTCAAAGTAACCGTTAATATGGAGAGTTAAAGCTTTTTTTCTTTCTTTCTTCTTTTTTTTTTTTTAATTTCACAGACCGTTCCTTTCTTGAGAGGTCAGGGCTGGGTATCAGGGGGGTTGGTTCCACGGCCTCTGTAGTGTGGGGATTGGGTCTGGATCAACTTCCAGCTCGCTCCAGACTGCTTGAGCTGCTTGGATGTTTCATTACCTCCAACTGAGGCTTTTCTTACTTGGCGGGCTGAAGTGGCCAGGGGCTTCTCCGACTAGATCTGAGGGACTCCTGAGCTGAGAGAAAGGGCCAGGCCGTTTTTTCCTTTCTATTTCTGACCCAGGCCCGGCTGGCTAAGGAAGGGTTGTAAAGTGTGATGCGTGCCTGTTTTATTAAAGAAGGAATCCAAACCCTCCAAACTTGTTGATTACAGTTCTTGCTCCTTCCCCTCTGCACCCCGTCTCCGTGTGTGTGTTTCTGCGTGGCGCTGCCCGTTAGGCACCCGTTGTTTCCTCTGTTAGCTCTGGTCTTTGAGAAGTGCGAGCTGGCGACCTGCACTCCCCGGGAACCCGGAGTGGCCGGCGGGGACGTCTGCTCCTCCGACTCCTTCAATGAGGACATCGCGGTCTTCGCCAAGCAGGTCCAGCCTTCTTGACCCACTCACCTTCCTGCAGACCCTCACTCCCCCTCCCCTTTCCTCCGAGCTTTACTTGAAAGAGGAGGAAAAGGCAGAGACACCCGATCTGTTCCTCTGGCCCAGTCTGTCCTCTTCGCCTCCTCCCCATCCCTGAGCCTGGAGGCGAATTGGAAGCGGAGATAAATATGGGTGTTTGTTTTTCCCCCCAGTCAGGAATACAGGGGCTCGACCCTCGAATTAAAGTTGACCTACTCCTAATCTGGGGCTTGGCCTTTTCTCCCGCCTGCAGCTACTTGAACAAGTATTGGGGACAGGGGCTGTGAGTCACCCGAGAGTGCCCGGGAGGGAAGGAAGCTGGGCGCCTCATGGGTCAGTCTACGCGGGGCGCTAAGGTGTGGGAGGCTGAAAGTCATAGCCCCTTAGACGGCTGGATGAGGGGGGACTGGGTCCCAGAGAACGGCCCTGAGTTCTCAGCAACAGCTTAGCAGTTCCAGGTGGCCCTTAATAGGGCCAGGAGTAGAAGGCCCCAGCACTTTTTCAACCGAACTCACTAATTTAAGGCACCAGTTTGTTTCATGTATTTTACTAAAGCCCCTCTCCTCTTCGCCACCACTACCCTTCCACCATACCCACTCACACGGTTTAGTCCGTGACAGCATTTTTCTTCTTTTAAGGTGAGGTGGTCATTCATGTGGACTGTCCCTGCTTCTTACAGGTTCGCGCTGAAAAGCCACTTTTTTCCTCAAATCCAGAGCTGGACAATTTGGTAAGGCACACCGTTTCTTGCCTTTCCCCAGCATGCTCCCCCTCCCCACCCACCTTGCCTGGAAGCACCTACCTCCCTCCTGGAGCTCCGGGGAGTTGGAGCAGAGCTTCTTTTGAAGCTCACGAACCATTGGGAGGAAGAGGGAACAACTTAGAGCCCCCGCAAGGGCGATGGAAGGTGAGGGGTGGTATGGACGTCCGGGAAAGTGGAGGCCAGAGAGCAGCAGGCGGGGACACAGCGCCGAGTGTGCAGGGGATGAGTCCCCGGTCTCGGCCGGGGGAGCGAGGCTGCGAGAAGTGAGTTATTTCCTCTGTTTGCCTGGGTAGGCAGCCGAGCCCCCCGGCAGCTCACTCGAAGGAAGTAACCGCTGGCGCAGCGGCGGAGGGCGGGCGAGGAA
>ML108207.1:15734-26795 GCA_003697995.1 Taxidea taxus jeffersonii | reverse complement strand
CATCCAGTGGATGAAGTCAGAAAGGCTAAAGGGACTAACCAAAGTTGACCAGGTCATGGCAGATTGTGAACTGAGCCCCGGTTCCTATGAGACGAATACTGGACTTTCATGACTGATTTTCTCATACAAAGCAGTATGGTATCTAGTTATACTGTCCTACACCTACCCCATCCCCATGCCACTCACTTCAGAAAGTGAATCCAATTTTTCTCTTGGAATATCTGCCTTGCAGGCTGTTTTGATAGCATGAGTGGGCGCCTGTGGGAAGGCATGGTGGGAGAAGCAGAGTGGATGTGAGCCCTGCTGTTGTGGAAAGTAGGACTGGTGCCTGAGCATCGTTCTTCTCTCTTGAATTGTGCTTATCAAGCCTGCAGAGAGACTGAGGTTGGGGCCTGGAGGAAAGGAGGGAGTGAGGTTTGCTTCATGTATCCATGGGAAGCCTCAGGTTCAAGTTTTTCCCACTGGCAGCTTCAACACACTCATCTCCCTGATTTACCCTCCACTTGCATTTTAGCAATAAAATCTCTGCTTGAAAAGGAGTAAACCATGCAGGTGAGTTGGGGAATGGTTAAATCACATACTTTAATTGAATACCCACTTGTGGAAAACAGGTTTTAGACAGGTATGAAAGAAGGAGGCAGGAGACAGAAGTTTGACCTCTGCTTCTGTACTTCTAAACTGTATAGCTTTGGGCAAGTAACTTCTCTTTAAGCCTCAGTTGATAATCTTGAAAGTGGGGATAGTAATACCTTATTTGCTTTAAGGCGGGGTGGGGTGTGGCACAGAAGTATCTCTTAAGGGTCACTTCTAGATTCAAGGAAAGTAAATATAATGTGATTTTTTCTTGAGCAAGAGGGATTTTTTTTCAAGATTTTATTTATTTATTTGAGAGAGAGAGAGCTCATGAGTGGGAAGGGGGACAGAGGGACAAGCTGACCTCTCCACTGAGGCAGGAGCCCAACACAACGTGGGGCTCAATCTTAGGACCCTGAGATCATGACCAGAGCCAAAGTCAGATGCTTAACTGACTGAGCCACTCCAGCACCCCAAGAAGGTCCTTTTTTTTTTTTTTAAGATTTTATTTATTTATTTATTTATGTATTTATTTATTTATTTGACAGAGATCACAAGTAGGCAGAGAGGCAGGCAGGGGTGGGGGAGCAGGCTCCCCGCTGAGCAGAGAGCCCGATTCAGGGCTCAATCCCAGGACCCTGAGATCATGACCTGAGCTGAAGGCAGAGGATTAACCCACTGAGCCACCCAGGCGCCCCAAGAAGGTCCTTTTGAATAAGTATATTTTTAAAATATAGTTTGCTTTATCAGCTTGGAATATAAATAGATTCACAGATACTTTTAAATGTGCAGACATATTGTCAACTATTAATTGTTTAGACTAGCTAGAAGTTCAGGGTCTCTCTCGGACACTTGGAACTATTGCTGACATAACGTGTAACTGTAAAAGACACGGTCCTCTACAGACTTTTATCATCCTCATGTAGCCATTTATCCCAAAGCGCTCCATTAATGCTAGCATGAGTAAGCCAAAGGGGTTTCCTATCTTTAACTCAGACTTCTTTCAGAATAACAAAGATCCATAGCCCCTGCATCTGTAGGTCCATTCTCCTGTTGAGTTCATGGTGAATTCTAGACAACCCCCCACACCCCGCCATGTCTGTGCTCCCCCAGAAGGGAAGAGAAAAGTTCAGTGTTCCTTCTTGCCAGTAGACTTAATTAGACCATGTGAAGGGGTTCAAACAATGTAGCATTTCAAGAAGAATTCTTGTTTCCCAGAAACCTCCTATACACATTTGTCCACCCCACTTCCAGGCCAAGTGCCATCCTTCTCCAAGAAAGTAATGTGTGCCCACTTGCCTTTTATCCACCAAGTTAAGAAAAGACATCACAACACAAAGGTAGCTTGGCAACCTCTACCACTAAACACAGAGGCAGCTGGCAGAGATGAGCCTCTGCCTCACCAGGCAAGTTCAGAGATTTGGCATTCTCTTTGACATTGATACACTAAATCTTTTCAACTAAGGAGAATACTATACAGTTATGCCCATCTTATCATAGGTGGGAGGGTGGTGTGTAGTCAGTTATGGGGCAAATCAATCGCTGCTCTAGAAATGAATCCACATGTCCTGGATTCTCTATGATTATTGCTGTGCTAGTGGTACATTCAAGGCAGAACTTGACATTTCTGAATTGCATAAATGGCCTCTATTCAAATTAAAATGTACCCATCCTCAATAGTGGGGTTAGGCAGTGCCAGTGCCAAGGGGATGTCTGCCTCCATAGTCTGCATTAGCTGCCCCAAATAAAAGTAATAAATAGTCTTTAATATGGAAAAGGATGCTTTCTTAGTCTTAGGGCCAAGTATGAGTAAGGGCATTTACAGACCAGTTTCATATTTGAAATGATCCCGTCGCTCCGTGCTTACAACCCTTCCTCCTCCCACATGGCTTTCCATTACACTCAGAATAGAAAACAAATGCATTTATCAGATGTCAAACATTCCATGTGATCTGGACCCATTGATGTGGCAGTGACCTGGTCCTACACTATTTTTACTTTTTTCGAAGTTTCCACATTCACCAACACTTCCCCAGATGGGGCCTTTGTATCCACCTGAAGCTTGCTACTCAGCAATCTCTGCCATGGCTGGCCTCTTCTGGGCAGCCCACTGCCATCTGAATTACTCCTATCTGCCCACCTTGCTTTGTTTCTCTTCATAGCATGTACCACCACTTTCATATTACACGGTTACTCATTCAGCTGTTTGTCTGCCTCTTTCAATCAGAATGTAAGTCCCCAAAGGGATGAGACGGTGCATATGTTGTTTACTGCATCAGTCTGAGTCCAATTACACAGTAATTTGAACAAGAGAAGTTCAATATAAAGATTTATTAATTATGACGGGAAATGGGAGTAGAGAGGGGCTGGTAAATAAGAGGTAGAGAGAACCCTGAAGAATATAGAAATAGCAGATATAAAGGAAGAGCCATCACCTTTAGGGCTGACATAGAGGACTCAAGAAAGAGCCTCCCCAAGAACCCCCCTCCAACACACACACACACCCTATGGCTGAAATCCAGACCTTGCCCTGGAAGGGCACAGCTGGAGTAAGAAGATCCTGATGGACATCTGTGTTCTGGAACTTGCTGGAAATCCACACTCCAGAACTTACTGGAAATTGATCCTAGGGGAGTGGGGGAGGGAGGCAAGAAAGCCTTTCAGGGAATGTCTCAGCAGAAGCACTTTGCTCTGACATTACACAAGTGGGGGGGGGGGGGGGGGCTTGTGGAGGAAGATACTGACTGCTGGGTGCAACTGATTCCTACCTGTGCTTTAGTAATCTGCCTGGCCTGCAGGCAAGAATCAGGAAGCAAAACCCTTTCCTCTTGTAATGTCTCTCCAGCGCCCTCTGTGGACAAAGCTTTGGTACCCGTTGACAAAGGAAACTATTTAAAGGGCCCAGATCTGTTTTCACAGAGCAGGCAAAGAGGATGAATTTGAAGCTGAGAGATAACAAATAAAAAATAGCCAATTTATTGTTAAATTCCCTTATCCTGGCACATATTAGGCCGCAAATTTTTTTTCAATAAATACTTGGTGGAGGAATACGTAATTTATAACAAAGAAGAGAAAATAATGAATAATGTGGTAGCTTTGCATACATCACATTAAGATTGGAACCCCAGGCCTACCTTCCAATAGGAATGCTACTGCTGAGCCCCGCCTACATAAAAATTCTGGAGCTCCCCACTGTGTGTGATAAGATAAGCCCCCAGCTGACTTCACAGCTTGGCTCAACAGTCTGTGAAAAGTATAAAAAGAGGGGTGCCTGGGTGGAAAGCCTATGCCTTCAGCTCAGGTCATGATCCCAAGACCCTGGTATCAAGCCCAGCATCAGGTTCTCTGTTCAGCGGGGAGTCTGCTTCCCTTCATCTCTCTCTGCCTGCCTCTCTGCCTACTTGTGATCTCTGTCTGTCAAATAAATAAATAAATAAGATTTAAAAAAAAAAGAAAGAAAGAAAGAAAAGAAAAGTGTAAAAAGGGAACCACAGGGGTGCCTGGCTGGCTCAGTTGGAAGAGCATGTGACTCTTGATCTCCAGGTGGTGAGTTCGAGCCCCACGTTGGGTGTAGGGATTACTACAAACAATCAAACAAACAAACTTGAAAAGACAGAAAAGCAGGAGCAGAGAGTAGAAGAGACAAAAGCAGCTATTTGCCCCATCCACTGTCTGTGTTCTTCTGGGACACTGGTGGCTTCATTTCGCATCTTTCTGAGACCTCACTGTCATGTAGATCTGCCAAATGAGCAAAGTGTGAAAAACATTAAGGGCCATATTTCAAAACTGGACTTAATAAAAAGTAAAGAAACATCCTGATTTCTTGTTACTCTTCTATTGACACAAACTATTGAAAGAGTTTAGGAGAGTTGTTCCTGTCATTAGTTATTCGAGATTTCCTAACAGTGCAGTTTCCCCTTGGTCCACTGATCCTTTGAAATAGCTCTTCAGGTTCTGTTACTAGGATTCTCGTTCGCTGTCCATAGAATCTCAATAAATATGGCCCAAGTGATACAGAACCTTTCATACTGATACAACATGGTGTTTGCTCATGAATGCCATCAGCAGGTATTTACTGAGCACCAACTATGTGGCAGACATCATTCTCAGCATCTGGAGTGTGGCTGTGAACATAATCAAGTTCCAGTTCTTATGGAACTTTTGTTAGCATTCTGGCAAGAACAGATAACATGGAACTTCCTACAGAGGCACCGTGGGTGATTTAACGAACTATTGAAAAGCTCCACTGGGAGCAAGTAACCAACCCTACAATAAAATGTGATTGTTGCTGGTGTTCTTAGAAAATTCACTTTCCTAGTGTGGAAATTGTATCACTCAAGTCTTCCAATTTTTGGTTCTCATGGGTGTTTCAAAAACAGTGCTGTCCGGGACGCCTGGGTGGCTCAGTCATTAAGTGTTTGCCTTCCGCTCAGGTCATGATCTCAGGGTTCTGGAATCGAGTCCCACATCAGGTTCCCTGCTCAGCGGGGAGCCTGCTTCTCGAAACCCTCCCATGTGCTCTGCTTGTGTTCCGTCTCTCTTCTCTGTCCAATAAATTAAATCTTCAAAACAACAACAAAAACAGTGCTGTCCAATGGAAATATGTGAGCAACATCAAGGAATTTAAACCTTCCTAATATCTGGGTTTCAAAAATTAAAAACAAACAGAAAAAAATAATTTTAGTAACATATTTTGTTTAACCAGTTATATTCAAAATATTAGAATTTCACCATGTAATCATGATAAATTATTGAGCTATTTCATGTTCCTTTTTTGTTGTTGTATTAACTCTTCAAAATCAGTCTGTATGTGTTCTTAGAGAACATCTCATTTTGGAGTGGGCACATGGGACAGAGGAGGTTCGGAAAACTGTCCAGAGTTCTCCACCCTTATCTGGGGATGGAGATCGTTATTTGCTGAATTGAATTGCTGAAAGTATCTCGGGATGGAGTTCACATTGTGAAGACCATCATAGCCTTCCTTTGCACCGGCCCTCCCACAGTGCCCAGCACTGGAAAAAGCCCATAGAATGTGTTAGGTTGGACATTAGGTCATTGATTTGTCCACTGAGGCTTGGAATACCACTAAGAAGATTGGTTTTCCACTAAGGGTGAAGCATCTCTGCCGATGTCACAAGTTACAGTAGGCAAATGACACTGAGAAGTAAACGTCCAAAGCAGACCCTTAAATTCGTCAACTTGGCTTTTTCTGAATTCCTCCACGCCCCCGAAGGCTAGAGGCTCCCTAGGAAAGGCTGCCAGCCACAGTGACTCCCCTTAAACCAGGGAGCTACCCCTAGCTGGATGAAGCGTAAAGGTGAAGGCGCTCTCTGCCCGGGACCATCCTTTCTGGCCACGGAGACTGTTCCCACCTCCTTAGCCCCTTCCCGAAAAACGCCTCTCCCCCCGCCCCACCCCCACTTTCCCGGAATTTGTCCCTTTGGTGGCCGACCCGCCCTATCTCGTGGCCCGCGTGGCCCGGCCCGTTTCAGCCGCGTCAAACTTGACTTGCTCCTCCAAAGAGCAGGAAAAAGAGGGACAGTCTTGTTTCTGATCCGGGGGAAAGGAGCATCTCAGGGGCGCAGGGGCGTTTTCTATCCTGTGCCTGCGTCAGGTGCTTCGTTGACACTGTCCTAGTGCAGGACTGCGGAATGCGGGTGGTCCCCTTCGACAAAATTTCTTCGGGAATCGGGTGACCCCTGTCCCCGGGCCTCCAGCCGCACCCCGAGACTCCACGGTTACGCCCCCGCGGCCCCCGAGGGGAGCGACTTGGGGTGCTTCCTCTCATATAGTTCCTTGGGGAAACCGGCCCCACTTCGGTGTTAAATGGCAATCACACACCTCTCGGGACTCGGAGGGGCGCCCTCCCCACCCGCGCCCCTGGCCCCCTGCCCCGGTAAGCGTCTCGCAGCTCAGTCTCCTGCTCTAAACAAGAACAGGGGCTCGAGTCCGCGTTCACACGGAAAATTATGCCGGCTCCAGCGGCGCGTAAAATTGATGTGAACCGAACGGAGTGGGATCGGCGTGATCCTCCCTCTCTTGTCTCAACAGGGGTTTCGGCGAGTTACACAAGGCCGAGCTTGTCTCTTTAAGGAGACATTGGACCCTAATTAGTCCGCATTCCTAGCGCGGCCGAGGACCAAGGGGCCGAGGGTGTTAGGGTTGGAGGGGGGCGGGTGAGAAGACGAGACTCGGAAGGAGATCTTCTGACCAACCTAGAGTCTTACCGCCCCCCCCCCCCCGCCTTTATTTTGCCGCCACCACGGCCACCAACACCCAGTTCTAAAGATGCAGCCAGGGCAGCAGCAACAGCAGCCACAGCCGCAGCAGCAGCCGCCGCCACCGCTTCTCCCAGGCCCACGTTACTTTGATTGACAGCTGAACAAATGTTTCCCCGGTTCGAACGCTCGCGCTAAGGAACGTCAGCCAAGACGAAGCTCCGCCTTGGGCGGGCCATCTCCGCTCCGCCTCCGCTAACCCCATCACGTTCCGTTCATTGGTCCGAACCGCGGACGACGCCCGGCCCCCACGTGGGCTTCAGCCCGGCCAGCTCCTCCCCTCTGGCTCGCCATTTGTCAGCAGTGAAATGATGGGCAGTAACATAGAACGGCGATTAATGTTCAGCCATCTCTGATTGGTTGCTGGAGACACCTACCGCGCCGAGTGTGGGCGGGGCGTTAAAAGAGCACCCCAGAGCGGTCGCGTGGCGGGCCGGTGATTGTAGTCAATCTGGCCGAATCTTCGACCACGGTCGCTGGGGGTGGACTACATCTCCCGGGATGCTCCGCGGTCCCTCCGCGGACGGTTGTGAATATGTATCAGAATGTTAATGATTAGCTGCTGCTAAATTTGGTCAAAGAAGTCACCTACACAGAGCGTGTTGTTAGAGCTGTTCTGAGCGGGTGTTTGGGCTGTTGGCTGCTTGCTTACCCCTCTCTCACACACTTGTATATTATTTTGAGGTGGTGTTCGCAGAGTTTGAAAGGAGAGAGAATTAAAAAAAAAAAAAAGCCGCAAGCGTTTCACTCTCTTTTATTTTTATAATCCCCTTCAATTTGGGGTTAAAAAAAAAAAGACAAGAAAACAGGAAGGAAGAAAAATAAGGAAATGAGATGTGGTAAAAGAAGCTAAAAGGTGCCTTTTTAAAAGATCGTTGCTGTGAAGTGAAAAAATCTCCAGAGAAACCAAAAAGCACCGCCGAGACCTCTTCCGAACCAAAGGAGTTTGTGTTCGCTTTTAGGAAAGAAGAGAGAGATCATTCATTCGGAGGAATAACAACCAATTAAAAGACAAATAAAAAAAAGTTTGGAGTGGGACGAGCGAGCAAGCGGGCGGGCGGCGCTGCCGGCGGGCGCTGGTGCGCGGAGCTCGCACTTTTCCCGGCCCGGGGAAGCGGCGCGGTAGCGGCGGTGGGCTCGGCGGAGCGAACGTCGGAGCGTTGCCGCGGGAGACGCGCGCCGGACAATGCCCGCGGCGGGCCAGTGACGCCCGCGAGGAATGCCGAGCGGCCCGGCCGCCCGCACCCAGCCGCCGCCGCCGCGCGTTCCTGCCGCCCGCGTCACGCGAGACCCGGCGGGGGCCGGGACCGCCCGAGCCGCCCCTCGGACCCGGCCGGCCGCCTCCGCCGCCGCCTCCTCCACCTCCTCCTCGGGGCCATTAAAGCCAATGAGCCGCGCGCCTCTGCCCAGCGCAGCCAACTAAATCGGTTTGGATGATTCGCGACCTGAGCAAGATGTACCCGCAGACCAGACACCCGGTGAGTGCGGGCGGCGGGGCGCGAGCTCGCCGAGCGCGGGGGGATTCCCCGCGTCGCCCCCTGCGCGCCGAGTTGTGTCTGGGGCCGGAGGGGCGGGGAGGGCGGCTCGCGCCCCGCGGCCCGCTCGGGGAGCTGCCCGCGGTCACCCCCCACCCCCCGGCGCGGTGGCACTCTCGGAGGGGGTGCGGAGAGGCAATTGAGTTGTAGCCATTTTCTTATTGTTGTCTTTGAAGCCCCTGGAAGCCGCGCGGAGCCGTTCGCCGTCCCCGCGCCGCGACTCCTCGGGGCGGGGGGGTCGGCGAGCGATGGAGGAGGCGCGACTCCGCGCCGGGGCGGGGAGGGCGCCCTCAGCGGCGGCGCGGCTAGTCCGGCTGCGGCTCGGGAGTCGGGGCGCCGGCCCCTCGCGCCGAGGGCCCCGGGGACGCGCGAGCGAGCCCGCCAGCCGGCCGCGGAGGGTGGCGGCCGCGTCTCCCTCTTCCCCCGACCTGACCTCGGCCAGACGCCATGGCGCGAGTCCCCCCGACGGGCCAGTTTCGATTCCGGGTGGGGTGGGAGTGGGCGCGGCGCGCCGGTCCCCGGTCGCCCGCGGTTGGCGAGGGAGCGGAGCGGGGTCTCGAACCGGCAGGGTTCGGGGCGGGCCAGAGCACGCGGGGGCCCGGGGCCAGCCAGAAACCAGCCTCTCGGCTGTGTGGCGAGGCCGGGGGGGTGGGGGGGCGCTAGATGAGAGTTTTAATCGCTCTTTGCCTGCCTGCAGGGTGACCCCCCACCCCCCTCCCCCGCTAGCGCCGCGTGGTATGTTTTCTCCATCTCCCTGCCTCGCCTGTGATGTGGGCTAATTAAATATTTTATTGTTGTTCTTTAGGCACCGCATCAGCCAGCTCAACCCTTTAAATTTACAATTTCCGAGTCCTGTGATCGGATTAAGGAAGAGTTTCAGTTTTTACAGGCTCAATACCACAGGTAACGATATTGACTTTAGCTGATCCTGCTGTTTGCTTAGCTCCCCCCCCATACACACACAGACACCCCCTCCCCTTTTTTTTGGCCTCCACAAAGGTGATATCATTTTTACTTGTGAGCAGAAAAGGCAAGTCAAGGCCTCTTTTACTCAGGCAGGTGTAAAGAAATTAAGCATTCTTTCTTTCTCCAGTAAATAAATAAAAAGGAAGCAGAACAATCGAAACTGGGGAGACTTGGAAAATGCTGAGGCCAAACTTTCGATATTGATTTATTGGGGCCAGGAGAATGGAAGGTTGGGAAGATTCTGGGGCCTTTTGACTTCCTTGGTTCTTTATTACTCCGGGCTTGATTCCGTCTTACTTTTTTCTGCCATTCCACTAAAATACCGTGAGCTGGGAGCCCTGGGAAGTCGCAAGTGAGCGATTTCATTACTTTTATGCTGAAAAAATGTTTTCTTCTTAGAGGCAATCGTTAGAGTGCCTTCGAAATATTTTTCTTTTCGCTGGCTTTCTAATGACGTGTAATTCTTATTTCTTAAATGCAAGAACCAAAACGAGCCACTGAACCCGATCCACACTTTGCCCCTGGGTGGTGGTATTCAACTTGTCTCTGTTTTGGAGGCAACAAATAAGACATCATTCATAAGACATGATTGATTCATATTTTCGTTAATCTCTTTGTGGAACATTAAAGAAAAAAAACTCCCTTGTGACATTTTGGGGGACTTAAATTTGTGCTTGGGTATGTACACATTGATGTTTATTTTTGTTTTCTTCTTTCATTGAATGAATTTAGTGAATGTTCATTTCTGGATGCGGCTCCGGAATTAAATTGTCTAGAGGATTTTTTTCTTAAACAAAAACCCCACATTTGATCCTCACTGAAAGGGCAAGTCCAGGCTGGTTCCAGTTACCCCTCTCTCTCCCACCACTTCTTCAGTAACGAGGGTGCTATTTCAGATAGTTGACTTGGCATTTTGTAGGTGATGATTTAGGGGAGGGAATGTCTATTCACATTTGAAGAATGTGAGTCAAGGTCTGCATTGTACTTAGATTTCATTATGTCTTGAACAGCCTGAAGCTGGAATGTGAGAAACTCGCCAGTGAGAAGACGGAGATGCAGCGGCATTATGTCATGGTAAGAAAACTGTGTCACAGATTCAAAGTGCCTGTTAGTTTAGGATACCAAAAGCAAGGATGTGTTCAGATTGCTGGAGGCTGCGGGATAGAGCCCCGTCACAGCGTGCCAGTGCAGTTGGGATTGTGGAAATGTGATCATTAGCAGCCTGTGATTCCAGGATGTTATAACTTGTCTCTGACAACCAGCTTTGATTTGAATTTTCAAAAAGTTCAGCTGCGTGGGGTATAATCCTCTGTGCTTTGTTTTTATAGACTGGAGGGGGAAAAAAAGACCCTCACTTATGTTTTGTTGAGAGTCACAAATAAAATGTTTTTGCCTTAGTGGTTTTCTTCATTGTTTTATTGCTCTTGTTCCAAACAGTCTTACCAGTTTTTCTGTATACAGTTTGAATTTTAAGGTTTCATTTCTTTTAGATAATAATGATGGATATCAAAAGACACCAGATACCTTTTCACATTTTTCCCGCTTTTTATGTTACCTGTGTGTGTATTTGCATGTGTTTTCTGTGTTTTCAGTTTCTGTGGTGGTATATTGGTTTTGAGGCTTGTTGTTGTCTCCTGTATAACCAATTTGTTCTGCCAGAATTTCTGTAATGACAGTTACGCTACACATCCAAAAAAAAAAAAAAAAAA
>ML108207.1:2679-15334 GCA_003697995.1 Taxidea taxus jeffersonii | reverse complement strand
AAAAAAAAAAAAAAAAAATCAGATCTGCTTTTTCAGAAGTCTTACTTACCAAGCATGTTTTTATGCTTGTTCATAAAGGCTCCAGAGTAACTCATTCATTTCCTATCAAGCCTTTTTCCTTTGAATGTATGAACATGAGCAATATACTAAAAATGAGAAACGGAACTCTGAAATAGCATCACCTTTCTGAACAGTTCTTTCAAAGCGTCAGCATTTGTATGAGACGCTCACCATTAACTTGCCTGCTGTGCCTAGGAATTTGAGTCCATATGGTACTAAATTTTCATCAGATTCATCTGCTGTTGACATATAAAGACAACTGGAGATTTTAAGAATGCTACGTGTGAAGTTGATTTTCTTAGTTTTGTGAGTTACTCTCTTAGAGTGTGTCTTAGGGTGGCTGCTAGTTTATTAAGCTAAGTGTTCCTCTTTAGCATAGGTATTGTGGACATTTTGCTTTGGGGGAGGTTTTTATGTTTGTTTTAAACATACTTGGGGCATTTGGAACAAAGTAGGGAGACTGATGAAAGGCACGAAATTAATTGCTTTCCCTTCTTTGACAGTATTATGAGATGTCCTATGGGTTGAATATAGAAATGCACAAGCAGGTAAGTTACTTCTTTATAACCATTTGAAATGGTAATAGTACTGTGCACTTTAGAAAGAAAATCATATGTTTTGAAATTTTATTCTGCATGTTTTTGTGACTTCCTGTATTTTGAAAGACTGCTCAAGGGAATACTATTTTTTCAGGTGTGGTTCCCCATCCTTTTTGCATTTTATCCTGAGTTTAATCATTTAAAAACGTGACGTAAAATGTCTGAATGCATATTAAGTTTTGTCTACTTTCAAAAGCAGGATGCTAAATTTTTAAAAATGTCTTGTTTTTCTTTTGAAAGAGTTAATTTATGTATTTTGGGCATTGCAAACCTGTCGTAGGAGAGGACTTTTCTTAGAAAATATTAAGAAGAGGAACTGTAAATTGTGTGGAACCTTCCTTGGCTTGGTGTGAAAGAATGGATAGAGGGTGAGCTGGGAGGATCACAATGAAATCTTTGTAGCTACAAAAGAAATTGATGTAAAATAAAATCCTGGTACCAGTCCCCCCGAGCCTCCTTATTTGGGTCTTAACCAGGAGCTATAACTGTACTTCCAAAATTTGTACAGGGTAAATTGAGCTTGATAGAAGGTTGTGATAGTGCTCAGCACTGGGTCTTCACATCTAGTAACTAGTTCAGCCAAAAGAGAAAGACAAAACAAAACGATAATGAGTAGTCAGAAAGTGTTGAGAGGTATGACTCAAGCAGCCTTTTTTTTTCTTTTAAGAAACTGAGTAAAATGGGGTTTTGTTTAAATTTTCTACATAGAAAAGGAGCGGGTATATCAAAAATATTGCTTGGCAGTAATACTCTAATTTTAATGACCTCCTAGTGAAACTGCTTCGGGTCTGTCTCATCAACTATTTCACAATAGGTGTGTATGTGTTTACCTGCTGGGAAAAGATGAGGGAAAACTTTTATACTCATGGTAGATATGATTACTCTCTAAGTTGAAAACATACAAAATAATCACATATTATTAGGCCTTTAGTACTTATGGATTCCTTTTTGATATACTTAATTACCACATGCTTATAGATAGTAGATCTTTCAGAGATGACTGGTGGACAGGAAAAGGCATTGGATAAACAGTATTTAAAAACAAAGTTGGAAAAAAAATGAGTCGTCACTTATGCCGAGGATCTTTTATTTCAGATACTCTTTTAACTTCACAAGCTATTTAATTATGTCGCTATTAACATTATAGTATAGTTTGCTGCACATTAAAATTAAGTTCTTATTTTAGCATCTTTGCCATTTCTGTTTAGATTTGTAATGTAAGTATCTCCTGCTTAACAGAAACCCGTCAAGCTTATGTATGGACTCCCCTTAACTCTACCTTATAGGAATAAATTACATAAGAGATATTGTTTGTTAATTATGCTCATTATGTGGCATTTTGGGTCTGGATCTTGTACGTGTGTTTCTTTTTTTTTTTTTTCTTGTCCTCACCCCACCATCCAAGATTAATTAGTGTCCTTTTAAAGATTGTGCCAGATGATTAATGTTTTTTTATTTTTCCTCCTGTATCTTTTTTACCATAACACTTACTTCCAGATTTCTTTATGCAATTTGCAGTTTCGAGAGACACAGAGCTTGTATTTGATTTTACGCATTTCTTTGGGGCAGGGGGTGATATGTGAAATCCCTTAATTTTACACATTTTGTACCTCTGTAATTCTGTCATCCACTTGTCCGGGTGGCCTCAAATGCCATGCATTTAGAATTGAGAATAGAGTACATTTTCCCTTTTTTTTTCTTGCTTTTAAATTCAATCATATCAAGAATCCTGAGGGCAGTTTATCACATTATGAAATACAGACAGCCCTGCAAACCACCTACTTATTATATTTTCTTTCTTTCCCCCCTTAAGCACAGAGGCATATCTGTCTTTATTTGTTTTCCTAGGCAGACAGCCTTGGTTCCTCTTGGCCTCTCTTCCAGATGCACTCACTCGCTGGATACCCTCGTAATGGAAAGCAGCAATAATGCAGGGAAGTTGCCCTGCGGCATAATTGGGCCTAGTTCTCAAGATCGGGTTAGGCTTATTCACTTATTAGATTTGTGTCTCTGAAGGGTTCAAGAGTAGGAGTCCCCGGAGTCCTTGGAAGTACCCTAGTAATTGGTGGCCCTGATATTCGAAACCTTTGTGTATTTTTTGGTTAACGCTCCTGTTCTTCTTGGCTGCTGCCAACCACAGAGTATTTATTTTTAGAGAAATTTTTCATTGGAACAGAAAATGATGGCTGTGATGGAGTCACGACTCTGTGACTTAGCAGACTGATAAAAGGATAAAAGCACAGAGCAGAGACAAAACAGGGTTGGGGTTTTGGTATCATGGGCCCTCCCCTTTCTGTATGATGTTCATCGTAAGTCACCCTGTGTTGATTCTGATAGAGAACTATAGAGTGAAATCTATGGGGAATTTGTCATTCTGAAATGAAAGCTAATGTAATTAGTACCAATTAAAGTACATTTAGTAAATTGGATTTAATCTTAATTAAGCCTGCATAATGTTGCCAATTTTTAACAATTATGTTTGAGAACATAATTAATTTAAATTTTGGTAACTGAGTAAATAGCATTAGTCTGGTAGAATTAGTTGATTTTTTTTTTTTTTTTTTTTTAAAGGGGAACTCAGTGACATGACATGGAATTAGAGCATAAAATATGAATCTTAATTTCCGGTACTCTTTAGTGGGATCGATAGAACTGAGCAGAGGAAGCTGGAAAAAAAAAAGAAACAGAAAAGTTAGAATGGACTGTTCTAGGCCATAATGTGAATTAATGTTTCACCACTGTCTTTAGTTCCAACATGAACATGAAGATGACAAATGGGACATGGTTAGAAATGACACATGTTTTATTGTGATGTCTTCATATTGGAATTTTTTAAAATGGAAGAACATTGGCCTTTATTCCCTAAAGATTTCCCTAAGTGTGGGGTTTTTTGTATTCTTTTTGTTGTTGCTCTTGTTCTGGATGGACCAGTTGGCTCATGGTTTAGTTGTTACATTTTTTGCTGATCCTCTTTATAAATACAGTGTGGCTTCTAAATGGGTCAGTGACCATGGGCAGAACAGGGTGATGCGTGCACTTGATAACATTGCTAAATACTGCTTGTTCCCATCCTTCACCTGTAACACTGTAACACTGTAATTAAAGAAGACCTCCCTGATTTAATCTGACAGCAGCAATTACCACTTTAGAAAGCGAATATTGGATGTAGGTTAGGAACAGTAGGTATGTGAGTTCCACCTATAGGAAGTCTAAATGGAGGTGAATATACCGCATTTTGAGAATGTCTCGTGACTTTCTCATAGTCAATATTCTGTAGTCTGAAGGTTGTTTTTGCTTCTAAAAAAATTGAGCTTAGTATTTGAATTTTAGAATTTGGAACTTTTGGAAACCTACAACATTTAGAACCTAAAAGAAGTGAACACTGCACATTTGTATACACATGTCTATGTGTTTGGGGCCACGCGTGTGTGTATATATATATGTGTATGTATGTATGTGTGTATATGTATGTGTGTATAGATACATAACGTTATTATTTTTTAATCAGAGCAGGAAAACTCCTGTTTCACTCCAAGCCATGTAAATTTTATTACAAGACTTGGGCCACAACCATTTGAGTGCTCCTAAAATATTAATTGAATAGAAATGAAAGGGCCTTGCCAACTGATAGGATATCATAATCATAGCCTCTCTGGTCGATGGTAAATGATGATAAATGACATTAGGAACCTTTTAGCAAACTGTAATAACTACAAGGAGGGAAGCAGTATGGATTTGCATTATATCTGATACCCTCTAGTACCAAGTGGATTGCCAATACTGCTTGTTTAGCATTTTCTAAGGGCAATAGGATATTGATTTCTGACTTACAAGGAACAGCTCTATTTTCACCATTGAAAAGTATTGCAGGTTGTTAAGAAGAAATTGACTTGAAGAGGCCGACTGCTGCCCATCATGGAGCAAATAAAGCAAAACTGCCGAAGCATGGTGGAGCAGCGAGACGGGCCCTCAGCAATTTGTTGCTATTAATTTACCATGCTCGACAGCAAATCAATCGGCATCTACTTCATCTGCTGGAGAAAATGCTGTCCAGGGCAGATAAAAGGCTCGGCATGGTACAGAGAATAGACTGGATTGGCCAAAAGGAGGCTGCAGTTAATGTGTAAATAAGTGAAATGAAGGCCACTGTTGCAGAGGAAGCTGTTGTTAATTAGGTTGGTGCTTTTTTAGCAAACTATTTTAGAAAGTAGCCTAGGATTTGAAGAGTAAAAAGGGATTTATTGAGGTTGAAGTAATATATGACTGGCATGACATTCCAGCCTTGAGTGGACTTGGGTGCACTAAAGGTGCAGTAAATTTATTTGGGGACACTTCCTGCAGTGGAAGTCCATTTGTTTAAAGTTCTGTTTTGAGCAGATTTCCTCTAAGAAAACTAATTAAAAAAATACATTACTAGTTTCTTGCACATCTCCTGTCTTAGACTGTAGGCGCTTGGATTTGGAGGATTAGGTGCAGAGAGTAGGTGTTTGGGACTGTGTGTTGTATTCTCATTCAGTGACCGGTTATTTTTTTCAGCAACGGATGATTGAATTCTTGTATGGCAATGAAAGTGAGCGATTACCGAAGGTGGGATGTTATAGCCGAAAGGAATAAACCAATGAAAATTTTACTTGACAGGATTTTCTTTTGCTTTATAAACATGAGGGAATAGTCTAGGGGGTGGAGAACAGAGGGTGCACACTGCTGCACTGGAAAATCTCAAAGAGATTACAAGTGAAATTTTGATGACTGGGCAAAACCCCTCCAGATGCAATTAGAAGAGGGTGGGGGAGGGGCTTCTTGGGCTTTTGTGTGTATGTTTTTCATTGAGGCTTAAAGCCACCTCTTCTATTTTAGGACTACTTAGCCTTCAGTAATACTTCACAATTAATATTAACCAAACGGGTTATTGGTGGTGGTTTTTTACCCCTGGCTTGTCTGATCTGGACATTTTGGGGTAGGGACCCAGCCTCAGTCCTATTTAGTAAATCTAGATATATATAGATTTTAAGTTATGTTTTTCCCAAAACTCTGGAGAGGATCTAGTATTAGGACGGTTGATGCCAAGTTGGCAGTGCCTTGAGCAGGACCCAGTGAGCTGTCATTTTACTTGTCACAGGGCTTTCATGAGAAGCAGATCTGTGAGGAGGAAATTTAACCTGTCAGGGTATGTGCATAATTAGTGTTTTCTGGATGGCGTGGGTTTCCCCTTTTTCTCTTCTCACATGTCGAGTTCTGAATTTTCTTTTTTTGAGTTCTCATAGAGTATCTGAAGATTGTTCACCTAAAGCAGTGATCGTTGAGTGGAATTGGAAATTCCTTTCAGTGGAAGTGAATGTTATTATATATCTGGCATGTGCTTACCGCTTATCTGGGCACACTGCCAAAATTCTTTAATTCTCACAATGATCCTAAGAAAGGGATTATGTCCAATCAAAGGGTGATTAAACGGGATCAGATCTGCACCAGGTGATATAGTTATTAGCTAGTGGATTCAGGATTCAGATGAATTTACCTGGGAGGATGTCTCTTGGCAGACAGGTCTGTCCTGGGTTGGAGATTCAGGCCCCAGTTTGTTCCAGGAATGGAGTGCCCTTGGGAGGCTGGGATAGGCCTGGGGTTTGTCATGAAGTCGCTGAACTTCAGGCTTTCAGTGGGTGACAAGATGAGGGTCGCTTTCGCGTGGAGTCTCCCACAGGTGGGGTGAGGAGAGCTGCCTGCTTATGAAGACTGAGTTTGCTTCCTCCCTGGGCAACCTATTTTTCATTTGTTTATAAACTTGCTCTTCCATTTAACTTTTATCTTTTCCTTGTGGCTTCTAAAACTATGCCTGAAGACAAGGGGCTGTTTGTTAATCACCATCTTGTGGGTTTTTGAAGGGCAAAACAGGGAGGGGAAAATGCGATGTTTTGTGGCCTCTTTGTAGTTCAGAAAGAGGTTCTTAGATGCAGGAAATCATACACAACTCAAACTTAAATGAAGGCAGATTTTGCTTTTACTAATAAAAGATTTTATTTGCAGCTTTCAAACAAAAGGATATTTCCTTCTCAGTGCCCCTTAATCCATGCTGGAAGTTTTTATTTATCCTCTGGGCAAAGTTCTTTGTATCTTAAGTAATAATACCTTTGAGCTGGGTTGGACTATCTTGTGGCTTTAGGCGCTGCTGCAGCCATAGTGAAGTCCGGAGATCATGCCTGCAAAGACTGTTCTCACATTCTTCATTTCCCCTTTTCTCTCCTAGAATTTTTTTTTTTTTTCCTTTTTGTACAATAGGATAGGTAAAGTCCATTGGGAATGGGATGTTTAAAATGTGCACTTAGGAGTTATGTGTGTGTATGTCTGTGTGTTTGTGTTTAATGAGGACATTTTTACTACCTTTGATATGACTGGATAGTCTGATTTATTGCTCCAGGACAGCAGTAATAGGTTCGATGGTTACGGAGCGAGTAGAGGGGATATGATTTTTTAGAAGGTGCTTTCCCTTGATCCCCTTTCGCACCTCCTCTTAAAAAACCGTAGCACTCCAGGGAGGGTGGCACAGCAGTGGTCTTGTGGCTCAGTTACCACTTGCACGAGCTGCGCTGTTGGAGAAAAGCCTGAGACAGCGTTATTTGGGGGAGGGGCAGCTGAGTGTTTGCACCGACAATGGCAGCGTGTGAGGTCAGGACCTTGACTTGTTCCCCACTAAGTATACTGCAAACAGAACACATGAAATTAATACTACGCTACTTTAAGCGGAAAGGGCTTCAGAAGTTTAGTGAAGACCAGAAGTCAGGGTTGTTTTGACTCTGCCTTAGTAACAGCTGTCAGTGGTCGTTGCTGTACGTCTGTAAAGAGGGACTTGGCCAGCCTTCATCAGCGCACATCTATACACCTTCTCTGCTTTCATTGGAAGCGACCCAGTGTTTACGCCGGGCTCATGCTATTTCTCTACCAACGGGGCCAAAACTTCCCTCGGAGCTTCATTGTGTAACCCCTGCTCTCGCCAGTGTGTGGAGGGAGGGCAAGGTGCGGCTTTTCTTAGCTGGACTGGTGGAGAAGCAGAAGAGAAACGTACCTGGACGCCCTTCAGGTCCTCGGTCTTCCAGTCAGTTGTGTCACTTTGTCCTTATTTTCGAGGATTCTGCGCACAGGTGCTTCAGGATTTGTGCTGTGAAGGGAGCTTCTGCGTTTCGTGGCAAGCCGGGGTGGCTGCTGTCCTGGCGCAGGCCTGGGGCTGCGTGCGGAGCCTGGCCGCGGGGGGACACCCCACATCCCGGCCGGGGCCTGGCGCTTGCCACAGCGAAGGCCGCAGCCGTGGAGGAAACGAAGAGGGGTATCTGCTTCCTGATTTCTTAGCAAGCTCATTCCACTGACTGTTAACTCTCATTAGGATACTGTTACTTTCTGACCGCCTTTTCTGCTTCTCTAGGTGTGTGGATTATTTTGCTTAAGGAATTTGAAAATACAAGGAAATAAAACCGGGAAGAATAGTGATTGTAGAAATTATGAGCACGAGTACCCTGTAACACCCTCTCTTTACAGAGAGCTTAAGGATTTTATATGTTCTCCTTAATCTTCCTGCTGTTCCTGTAAAGCAAGTAGCAAGCTTTGGATCCATGTATTAATTTAAATAGCTTCTGTCAACGGAGTACTCCACAGTTTGCCAAGCGGTGTCATTCCACTGGCCTCCTTGAACAGATGACACTGAGGCTTAAGGGCTTAAGAGACTACTAGCCCAGTGTCACAGTACGGGAGGATCAGCAGGCGGGCGGGGAGCCTAAGGTCCACACAGGTCGGTGAACACGCCCGACCGAGGTCGCATAGCGAGAGTCGCTGGCAGAAAAGGAAGTAGCCTTCTTGACTTCCCTTCCAGGGCTCCCTTCCCTGACCATGCTGTTTCCAGACAGCAAGTAGTTAGTGTGCTTGTTCCTGTGATGTTCTTGGCTGTATGCGACGCGAGGAGCATGGCGACGCCGTTGGCGGGGTCCGGTGGGTGTTAACAGGGTCCTCGTGAGCTAGAGATCTGATGTGGGTGTTTGTGTGTGAGTACAGAGCCTTCGTCTCTTCCTCTCTACCCTTCCAGTGCTTGGGCCCTGCCCAAAGGGAGGCTTAGGATCCACAAACGAAAACCTGAAGCCTAGATCCACTTTCAGCGAAGTGCCTAATACAACTGGCTTTCCCTGTGTTCCTGGAGTATGCCATGCCAACACTATACTAGGTACTACCTTGTTCCTCGCCAGTCTCCCCTGTCCCCCTAGAATGTAAGCTTAATGGGAACAGGGTGTCTCTTTCCCGTGTGGTCCCTGGTACTGAGAACTGTGCCTGTCACACAAAAGGTGCCCTGGAAGTACCTGGTGAGGAGAGAAGACTCTCAGATCGAGCTAGCCAAGAGTATGTGTGACTTAATGTTCTCGGGGGCTACTACTTGGGTTGCAGGATAACAAAAAATGGAGTTCCCAAGTCTAGTTAGACCTGTGGTGCCTACTTATTAAGTTTGTGGAAAAAGTGACAGATGGAAAGGGAAGTGAAAGTGACTGAGTTCGGTGTGCCTTTCGGGAGCGAGTTAGGATAGAGTAGAACACATGTATTTGAGCCTGTGGAATCTGCCTTTTTAAAGATGAAAACATGAACGCGTCCTAACTGAATCTAAAATTCAGTTTGGGGGCGCCTGGGTGGCTCAGGGGGTTGAAGCCTCTGCCTTTGGCTCAGGTCATGATCCCAGGGTCCTGGGATCGAGCCCTGCATGGGGCTCTCTGCTCAGCGGGGAGCCTGCTTCCCTTCCTCCCTCTGCCTCCCTCTCTGCCTACTTGTGATCTCGGTCTGTCAAATAAATAAATAAAATCTCCAAAAAATATAAAATAAAATTCAGTTTGAACATCACTGTATCACTAGTCACTGTTTATCTGAAGAATTCTTTCACTGCTAGTAAGTCTGCGCACGTGTGGTTTGAGTGAGTGGGGGAGAGCCTGATCTTAACACACTGCCGTGTGCTTAGCTGACTACTATTTTCCAGATCAGTAGAAGTGCAAGTGTCTAGTGCTTTTCAAGGAACTTTACTTTTACAAGGAACTTTAAAGACCTCTTAGTTTTTTATTAGTAGAGATGGTATAGTGTTATCGAAAAAGTAATAATCATAACAGTAAGTGATTTTTAGAGAGTTTATCATGAGGGTGGTAGTTCACTTAATCTCACAATAACCTTACGAGATTATAGTATATAATTATTTCCATTTTCTCTGTGAAGAGGAGGCCGAGATACAGAAATGAAACAACATCATAAAATAGGTCCTTGGTTTAACTCAGTTTTTAGATCATGGGTATAGTAGATATTTCTGCCATATTCCAAATGCTATGTTTGGAATACTCTACTACCAGCATATACCCTGCTGTCTCCCCTCAAATACTTGACTGAGTCCAGGGATTCAGATTCTAGTTCTGGCCTTGCTAGTGACCAGCTTTGTGATACTGCTGAGTACCTGAACTTCTCAGGACTATACTTTTCTCAGCTCCAATCAGAGTATAAATGAACATCCAGATCCCTGTTAGCTGCTCTGGTCTAAAATGGCCCTTTGGTTTTGGTTTGTTATTTTTCTATGACCAACTGACTAGAAATTGAGACTTACTATCATTTCTTTTTAGTCTTAGGAAGTCTCTTAAAACAACTCTTCTCAGAGGTTGCTTGCTTGCTTGCTTTCAGTCCAAAATTAACCTAATGAAGCTAGGAGTAGAAATGGATATTTAAGTTTATATAGTACTTTATATCTTACAAGGTGCTTTCTCATCCATTATTTAAGTCACAATAATGTTGCTAAAGCATTTTCCCTATCTTGGGGAGGAATAAAGTAAGATATAGATGTTAAATGATTAAATCCCTTAGTTAATTAGTAGATGGTTCAGAATTCACTGATTTATATAATATCACTATTACAGGTGATACAAAAATATGTAATACCAGTGTTTTAGTCATCTGTTTTTATGCCTTTACTTTGGCATATATATTAGAAAACTTAACCATACAACTTGTGAAATGTATAATTTATATTGGGATCCAATAATTTTCTACCAGTGTGTTAGGGGATATGTAGTAGTTTGTTAACTGTTTCGTAATTAGCTCCTGGGATTCGTTACCCCTCCAGAATCCATAGTAGATGTCAGCAGCTTTAGCTGAGGTTTACCTTGGGGCACTCAGGGTATAAAACATGCCTATAAACTGGCTTACAACGAACTTGAGATCTTGAGTCCTTGGGTTTCTTGCATTGTCCCATCTGGGATCCTTTATTTGGGGGGAGAGTTTGCACTTTTCAGCTTGGTTTATGGTAAGTTAATCATAAGCAAATAAAAGGGGACAATGGTTAATCCTGGCCATTTTGAGTTGATGAATCAAAAACATAGTGAAGTTTCCTGTACCAAGGCATAAGCTCCGAAAAGGAAGAATATGTTTTGTTACTTCTGTACCCCTAGCACCTAAAACAGTTTCTGGAACATAGTAGAAGAAATGAATGCATGCATACTGGAATAACTAAAGGAAGGGTATCATTTTTTCATTTCATTGCCTTTCTTATATTTGAGGGTCAACCACCTATGTATAAGTTTTGTTTCTGAGTTCTTAGAGAGGACTCTCTCCGCTTTGTGCTGAGCAAAAAAAGGCCCAAGTAGGCAATAAGGGGTTAGGTGTTCTCCTTGCAGTTTTGCCATAGGTCCTTGAGTTGGTGATGGGCTATTTTACATTTTACAATTTAGGATTTGGATTAATTCTCAGACGATTTACTTCTAAGGTATCTTTTAGCTCTAACATAATAATATGATTTAAAAATCACCAGCATTAGTGAAAGGTTCATTTTTAATTTCATATTGCTTCACCCTAGAGACATGCCATTTAAGTTGAGGTTTAGAATCAATTTCTGTAAGAGGAAATTATGTATATATTGCATATATATGCACACATACCTGACTGTAAGCAGTATTAGACTATTGGAGTCAGCTAATAGAAAAATCCCAATGTTGCCAGTATTTTACAACCTAGAACCATGTTCTCTGTTGTTTCTTCCATAGCTATGGCTGCATCTCTCAAGTCCTTCTCTAGGCTAATAGCTCATCAGTGACTAGATGGTGTTACAGATTTTCCCTATGTGTGTATGGCAAATTTGGAGGCTAATAATAAGTTAATATTTATTAGGTACCTCCTGTGTACCAGGTGATGCAGTAAGTCCTTCAGATATATTTGTTTAATGGATAATCCTTGAGGAAGGGATCTGGTTGTCTTCACCATGTTAGAAGAAACTAACTTCAAGAGCAGCTAAGAAATTTGCCAGGGTTTTATAGTTAGTAAGTTGCAGAGTGGGAATTCAAGCCTGGGCAGTCTGGCTTTGGAGTCACTGTTCTTGAACCAGTGGTGATACCTGCCTCCCAAGTGACCATTTTAATATGGTAAGCTTTTTTGGTTTTGTTTTTATTTTTAAAATCTACCTTGGTACTAGTCTGCTGCTACATTCTGTACACAGGGAGCTTAAGTGTTGAAAATAATAGTGAGTCCTTTTGGGTATGTATTTGTATCAGAAAAGTGCCTTTTGAATTCTCAGATCAGCCAATTCTTTGCCCCCTAGTCCTTGTTGGAAAGTGTGGTGTTGAGGTGAAACAGGCTCCTTATTAACCAAAGCCATGTTTTCTAACAGCTGCCATCCCCTCCACGGGCAGTGTGGCTCTGGCCCTGCTTCCTTCCATGGGCAGTCCAGTTCTGGCTCTACACTTTTTCAGCGATATGCAGTAGAAGGAACACCTTTTTTTTTTTTTTTTTCTTCTTTTAAATGCAGTAAGTCCTTCAGATATGTGAATATATGTGAATGTGGTCTCCAGATTGAGTTTCTAATATACAAAACAATTCCTTTTTGTTTTTGTTTTTGTTTGCTACAGGACTTTTTACTACTGTAACTATTGAGTAGAAATGTGGATTGGGGGTAGTTTTTCAGCCAAGGCTACAGGGCCCTGCACAAGAGCTTCATTTGGTTTAGTTACTCA